>VZTT01050901.1:46475-60589 GCA_013400855.1 Buphagus erythrorhynchus
TCTAGGTCAAGAAAACAGCCCTATGCTAAAAGTAATGACATAATTTGCTGCTTCCAGAAATTCTTGAGTTCAGAAGATTGAGCCTTCTGGAAGAACTGAAGTGCTGCAAATCAGAAGAAAAGTGCTATGTTGTGATGATAATGCAAGATCTCAAAGTCTTACTTGTTTTTGTGCAAAGATTTCCCTCCTATGAAACAATAAGATGGTCGGGTTTAAAAACATGTAGCATGGGAGCTTCAGGAGTTATCTTCTATGAATATATTATCCACTGTATTTAACTTGTTTGTTTGTGAATGGACCATGAAGCATGCAAAGATATTTGCTATTCAGAACTGTTCACAAAATAATGACTAAATCACTGAATATAAATCTTATATCTGCAAACATTTCACTGCAGACTGTAATATGTGGCTGGTCACTTGAAACACAAGTCCTTGTTCAGCTTTTTCAGATGACAGAAATATTTCTGTTTTAATACAAGTAATAAAGAACCAGAGTTCTGCCTTAGAGGGTACTCTGCATGTTTAACATCAGTAGTCATTTTTTGTTCATAGCATTAAGTCCATTAATTTCATGTCCTTCAAAAGATAATGATGATAATGATGATGATGATAATAACAATAATAATATGTTTCTTGAGTTTTGTCAAAAAGGTGTATAGTCTTAGCACAAAGTGGTGGTAGATGTTAATTCTGGTCCTCATGCCTCTGCTGCTGAGTGTTATATGTTATTTCTAAGCTAAGGTGCTAAACAAAGATGTGGTGGATTAATTTCTTCACAGGAGCAATGATTTGGCATTTTCTGACACCCTTCTCCTGTGGGCTCCAATCCTATGGGTTTACCACTGCACATGCAGGCAGAGGGAGGAGACAGTGCCACAGCAATGCCTTCATGCCTACTGCATGTCCCTGCTTAAGCCTGCAGGATGAGAGCTGGGGGAGACCCACAGCCTACATTACATTGCTCCTGAAACTGGGATTGGGACTGGGAAAGGATGCTCTTCCTGCTTGCAAAGGTTGAGAACCTTTAGCTGGTGAAAGAGCTCGGTAGAGTTATACATCACTGCAGGTATTCATCAGACTAGACATAACATATGGAGAATATGTTTTTATAGTCATAAAATCAATCCTCAAAAATATGCAGTTCTACTGCAAATATTTATGTAAAATGTTCAGTGTTCATTTTGTGTACTGTTTATGTTCCTCTGTTTTTTATGTCACTCACTGAAATTTCCCCTGAGATAGAAATGCATTTTTTTTTCCAGGCTGAAGTTGTACAAAAATGTCTGAATGCAGAATGGAAGTTTCTGTTGGAGTTTTTTGTTTGTTTGTTTGTTTTGGTTTCTTTGGGGTTTTTTGAGAGGGAGGCAGGGGGGGCTGGGGGAGAAGTCTGATCAAAAGTAGTGGATTTTGCTTTATAGTTGAGAATCACCTCATTCACAGCCCGGTGAGAAGAAGGTTGCTGTCCTACATGAGGCCAGCAGCTGGTTGTTCAGCAGGCAGAGTTGACATGGGTACCTGCAGGGATGCTGCAGAAATTGAGACCTTTGCTGTCCCATGGTGGGGGATGCAGAATCAGTACCAGGACCACTGTGTTGGGTTTTTGGATGCACAATACATATGGCTGGGGATACTCAGGATATCTGGGAAGGAAGGGTCATCCTTTAGATCAGTCCCTTCTCTCTCATTTCCTGAAATAAGAGGCAAAAATGAGGAAGTGTGTTCCCTGTGTGTAAAGTCCTATTTTATTAAATTGCTGTATTTCTGTAATTTTTCTGCCATGTCGTGTTGATAATAACTAAATAATGCCATACACATTTTTTATGAAAATGCATCAACCATTCCTAAGGAGAGAGGACAGCCAGGAGTTCCCTGAGCCCTTTTTGTCTGATCTGTGAGGTTGCAATACCCTGTTGCATGCTACATTACATTTTGGAGCATCAGGCAGTTTGCAGTTTATAATGGTCAATGATACCCTGGTACACTTTTCTCAAGTTGTTATATACTTACACACACCTGTAGGATCAAAGTGCAGCTGAACTGGAGAAGCAGTCCCACAGATCATTTCTGTTATGTAGGCAAGAGTCCTGCCTACACAGATGATTTAGTAAGCAAAGTATTTGGAGTTTTTTTCTATCACTACCTATTCAGGGGTTAGTGAAGACACTTGAGTGACTACTCAGTATTTTCTACTGGCTGAGCCATCAGGCTGAGACAGCCCATGTACTACAGAATGCAATTTTATACCAGAATATCAATATTAAAACATGATTCTAGAACAAAAGTGGATATACAGATGAGCAAGTTCACCCAGCACTGATTTCTCATCTCTGTTTCTTTCCTTCTTTTCTGTTTTTTTTCCACATAGGAAGTCATCAGAGTTATATTTTTCCTGATTAACACATTTCTTCATCAACTATAATTGCAACCATTAAATTAGATTGCCTCCTGTTAATCTTCCCCTGCTTCAATCCTATTATGCAGAAAAATAATGTAAACTGTCAGAGTGAGAGGGTGCAAGTGCCAATCTTGAAACTGGAGAAAAATATTGTTTTAATAAAAAGTCTTTCCATCATAGTGAATTTTAAAGCAATACAGAGATGGCATTTTCTTAAACCACAAGAAATATGCATAAAAAATGGAAATCTTTTCATTAACAGGAAGAAATAAACATCATATCAAAGCTGATGGCATTCTTGCATGCATCATTTGTATAGCTCATCAGATAGCTTGGAATAAAAGGTACCCTCAGGCAAGGAGTCGAAGAAGCAAATAGTCTTAATTTATATCTCAATATAAAGTTTATAAGCCTAGATAAAAAAGTAGGTACTGAAACATTAAGTCCCAACAGTCTAGCCAGTCTGATTAATATCTCTTTGAACAGAACCTACATTAAGACAGGGACAGCTGGGTTTAAAACACAAAGCCTGGCACAGCTGCCAGGCTTGGCACATAATGGAGGTGGAATACTTCTTTTAGAGCTAACTTGTGTTAAAGTACCATATTAATCTTGCAGGGAGTTTCAAAGATCTCATGATCTGAGAGAACTTACTTGCTTTTGCAGTACTGAAACCTTCTATATATTCCCCTCTGATTTTTTGAAGACTTTATCAAAGATTGATTAAAGCTGCAGCATGTTCAGAAAAATACTGCATTTTTAAGTGTTAAAATAAATTATAAACTGTCCCTAGTTTTCCAGCATATAGATAAAACCTATGACCCCTGAACTTAATAATTGATCTTCAGTGCCATAGTAGTCTATGGTCAATGAATTATTTTTTGATGTTTGAGATGGTAAGGGAAAAAAAGCTTATTACCAGAATAAGTGGAATTACATTGGCTTTGAAGTGAAGAGTAAGATAGTAATATTTATCAAAATCTACTGTTTGTTTATTACCTAGTTTCTAGGATGGCTTGGGAACATTGTCATCAGTTGATCTTAAGAACTGGTTGTTCATTCAGGAAACATGTGACTGGAATGCCAAAAGAAAAACAATAAATAAATAAAAATTAGACACAGTACTTCTGTAAATCCCCAGCTCATACATTTTCATTCCAAGTTTTCTCCATCAATTTTTCATAGAATGTTTTTTTTTTCTCCTATAGGTTATCAAGAAGGTATTCTCAGAATTCTTTCAGGCTCCCATTTATAACTATTATTATTACAGTAAGTACTTTCCCTGCAACAGCAAAAGTTCTCATGATTTTTTTCAGGATTATTTAAGCTATTGCAACCTTTGCAGTCCTTCTTTCCTTGGTGCAGTAACTTGGCCATTTTCCAGGTGTGGCCTGCAGGGATTAGTTGATGTCCTCTGCCAGGACAATTATTTCTATTTTCAAAGGGGTTGAAAGAAGCTTAAATGTGCAGTTTGTTTTTATGACCTTACTTTTCTGCGTATCTGATTTCAGTAGTCACCCTGAGCACATTCTGCTGCTGAGAGCAGTGAGCAACATTAACTCAGCGCTCCTGGGTTTAGGAGAGGTGCGCTCAGGAGTGGTGATGTTTCAAAGCAGCTCTGCTGCTGCAGGCTAACCTTGGCCAGCCAAGGATTTGGGGAGCCACTGGAGGGAGGCTCAGGGCATGCCTGTGGTCTGCAGTGTGGTGCTGTGGTCACACAGCTCTGGCTGGTTGTGTACAAAACTTGCATGATGTAAAATACAACCGACAGTATTTGGAAAAAAGAGTCATTGTGTTGCCACGGGGAGCAGGAACGACTTTAACAGCTGAGGATGACAGGTAATGGAAAGCTCACTATTGCAGAATGTTTTATATCAGCATGGTGGCATGCCTTCAAAGGTAAGGGGAACAAAAAACAGGAAAATGGGAAAGGCAGCAAGGAAGAATTGTTGGATGACAAGAAAAGGAGGAAAGGAAAGAGTCACAGGAAACTGTTGGACAACAAGAAAAGAGGAAAGAAAAGAGACACAGAATGGATGGAAAGAATTTGGAGAAGATTCACAAAGATGCTGAAGGAAACTAAAGTGAGAATAAGCAAAGTGATTCAGAGAGCAAGAAAGTGTGAAAAATTCAGAATAAGAATTTGAGCTGTCACTGAAAAGAGATGCAAAGAAACTGACTGCCTGTGCTCCTGCAGGGGTGTGTGATAAGGGGAGCCAACACATTTGCCATGGTCAGCACCCAGCACACCCTTAGATCAGACACAGCAGCAGAATCCATGTGTTCTTCCAGGCATGTGCTTGGACCTCAATCCTTCCAATCTAAGCTGACATAGTAAAAGGCAAAGGTACTGCTTGAAGCACATGAGTGAGTCAGGCCCAGCTGAGTTCCCTCCCTGTGTGCAGGTGTGATGTGCCACAAGAAGGAAAAGCCTGCTGGCACTAGTGGGATGTGGCACTGCTGAGGTCTGAGGAGATCTCCCACTCCCTCCTGTGCTGCCCTCAGACCACTTCCCTTTTCTACTCAGTTTTCAGCTAGGTTGTCACTCTAGCAGTGGTGATACCTGTATGTCATGTGGGTTTTTAACTGATGACAAAAGGATTGTCAGAAGTGGAAAGGGCACTTTTTTTCAAGGAATTCCCGTTCTATGTCTTTGTCTCTCAGTCTGTCATATCTAGTTCTAAACTACCTACTTCAGATTCTAAGCAAAAGCTGTGTTCTTAATTCTATGAAATATTTTCTAAAGTAGCTTGTGTGATTGTTTGAATGTGGAGTGTGGAGCCCAATTTAATTACAATTATATAATAATTTTAATGGTAAAAGTTATTATATATTTGCAATCTACATACAGTGCCACTTAATGAGAATTGAAAAGTTATTAGGGTATCATAGAGTGAAACATTATAGGAAATGACCATTTTGTCTCATTTGCCCATCATTGTCTAAAAAATACAATGAAAGAATTTCTTGTATGACAGTCTCAAAAACATTTTGCTAAAAGGAGTTTTTTGTTCAGATTTGAATGAGTGAGATGATGAGACAGCTTTCTTTCTCTCATCCCCAAACCTTTACATTTGATCATCTCTTTACAAACCACAAAAATTCTTCTGGTGGACAGACAGCTCTTCAACGTGTCCCCAGGTGCTTTCTGAGTAAGATGGAGATGAAAAGTAGAAGAGCATCTGTATACTGGGTGATAAGAATGAAAAAACTGTGACACAGTGATTTACAGAATATCCAAGATATTCATGAAGTAATTTTTCTTTCTTGCTTTAAAAGAAATGGAGCTTTGCCCATGAGTTAATTTTGGTCTGTTAATTGGGGTTTGTCAGAATGAGACACAAGTGCAAGGAAACTGCCACAAGATTAAACAGCTGAGCAGAACAAGTATTTTCTAAAATATGGATAACTGCAAACAATTTGATGTTTTGAATTAGCTTTCAAATGTTTTGAACAGCATCTTCACTGTGACAATATTCATGAGAGAACTGCTACCTACCAGAGAAATATTTCAGGTAACCTTAAAATGGCAACTCTGTTATTTCTGTTCTTGTTACATCTTTAGTAACTACCTTGCTCTGTTTAAGCCCTGTTTTGGAGGGAGGATGAAGACCTGGCTCCCAAAGGTCTTGTTGGGAAAGAGACAGCTGATCCTGAACCTATTCATGTCCACATGGTAAAGCCTAAAATGGGGAGTCCCTTTGAACTGTTGCTTTACACTGGTAAATCAATGTGAATGTATGGAAGAGGATAATTTTGTCAATAAAAGGGGAAAGGTCCCAACTGAGGCCATGCTAGGGCCTATTTGCTGCTGATGGAAGTTGAGAAGCAGAGTGGAATGTCTCACCAGTGCCTGCCAGTGACTGTGCCAAACCCCTGCTAGGAGTGAGCCTGCACACCCGAGCAGCACACCCTGCTCCCTACTTGCTAAAGAAGTGCCAACAGGTTTCAAAATAATGGCTTTGGTGTTGAGTGGACTGCAGCATGTCTTTCTTTTCCATCATCACCCACAAGGGGAGGACTAATGATGCTGTTGCTTCTGTTGTCAGTATTAGACTTTGCACTGATCTTGGGACATGCAGAAAGGGCTTCCATGGAGCTACACCCCTCTCTCTGCTCCTGAAGAAAAGCTGCAAGGTGGTCCTTGAACTTCAGCATCTTCTATTTTATTATTAGGCATGAAAATAAAGGAAATAAACCACAGAGTACCAAATATTTTTGTGGTGTAAATGCATGTTTAAAAAACTCAGAAAACCAAACAAGAAAGCTGAATTCTTTCTATTCTTGTTGAGGTTTTAGCCATGGAAAGGGAAAGACTGAAAAGAAGCACTGACAAATCACTCATTGCTAAACTGGAACTGCTCAGAAAATTTGTGCATGTTGCTATTTTAAAACTACCAACAGAGTGATGACATCTTGGAAGGAATGCCTAGAGAGTTAGAAAGCATAGGGTAAATTAATTTCAGATGGATGACAGACATATTTTTTAGAAAAGCTTAAGTCAGTTAAAAATCTAAATCTTCCTTTCAGACATGACCAAAGGCACTTAGACAGTTTCTTTCAAAGTGGGACTTGATCGCTTGGATCGCAGACACCCTTTGAGAACTGTTTAAATGTAAGATGGTTTTCTTTGTAAAGTAGAAATGTGAGAAATTTTAGATAGCCCTACATGAGCAGGTTTTTAAGGAGCTTTACTGAGTACTGTTGAGATGAGACTTCAAGAAAATAGAGTTCTTGGAAACCTCAAGACTTCGCTAAAGTGTCTCAGCTGCTTACTGACATTTCTGTTGCTCATTTTGCCAGATTAGCAGCAGTAGAGATAACAGGAACAGATGAAAATATGAGAGTCATTAACCAAAGTAGATTATGTTTAAGTTTCAGAAGTAAGCAATAAGGAAATTTGCCCAGAAATGCAAGCAAAATCTACACATGTATAGCAATTTATCCTAAAATATTCTAAAAAAAATGATATTCATATATTCATAAAAGGGATGTGTATCACTCTTGCTAAAACATGTGAGGGCATCTTGCAACAGTCAGCAGCATTTCCAGGCAAATTCTTCCAGTAGGAAGTGCTGTGTGCCCTCTGGTTTCTCATTTGTTCCTGTGCTCTGTGGTTTCTGATCTCCGCCATGGAGAACAAACTGATTTTAGTTCAGTTAATTTAGGTACTAAAGAATGAGTTGTTCTCCAGGCTCCAGAGATATCAATATATTTTCACATTTTACAGTCTAAGAACATTTGTTCACAAATTGAAAACTCTGTTACCCCTCAGTTTGCCAATACCTTATGTCCCAAATCTATAGATTTTGTGGCAACCTTGTGATACAAATTTGGGGTAAGGATTGCTCTGATCCCAGCATCAGGCACATAGTCTTAACAATGTTAGAATTAGTTATCAGTAATGTAAAAATTATTATGTCCTTCACAAAAGAAAAATAAAATTAATCTTTCTTTATGAACTTAGGTTCTCTATATACAGCAAAATTTTGCTTTTCATGTAGTTACAGCTAACACACTGTGTTAGCATCTCTGCTGCAACATGAGTCTTTGGCATTAATTTGAGAATTTTTGTGTAAGGATTAGAACAACATAGCACAAGGAGCAATCACATTTCCAGTGTTATGCAGTTGGTAATTCCAGTAAGTTATGTCTTGTATCCTTGATTCAACACTCCAGGTGGATTTTTTTTGCAGTACTTTTTTGAACACCTATGTACTTTCTTTGAGCATCAGTGTCCTGATCTAGCTGCTATCAAGACATGAAAAGGTATGATATTACAATACATTTAAGGAAAATGCTATCAGAATCTTTACAAGTAGTTTCAAAACTTGGGTCTCTAGGCAATATTTACAACTTTTTTTCTCAGTATTTTGATAGGAGTTGAACAGGTTATTTTCAGGAGTCCATGTTCTGCCAGGAAAATTATAAGACTATTTTACATAAACAAACATGAATAATCTGGTCACACCAAAAAAAGAATATAGAAAAATAAGCTTCATTGATTTTTAAGGCAGACATTTTCAATAAAACCAGCCACCCACAGATGTATTTAATCACCTTGGTAAAGAGGATTTGATTTTCTATGGCAACTGAACATCTGTCACATCCAGTAATTTCCAAGATACTTTGAATGTTTTGTTTCAAAACAGATGTCCACAGCGACCCTTGAGTGGATATTTGATGTTCCATCTGATCCAGGTATGTGCTCCTGCTATTGCATTTGTTACAGATTTCTACCACCCAGATTTTTTTAAAGAAAAATTTGTAAGCAGTGGCTTTTACTTTTGAGTGCTCAGGCCTCATCAGCCTCACTGAGCTTAAGATACATTTAGGATAGAGCACATGTGCTCTGCTAGGTATGACTGCTTACTCAGTCAGAATGTATGTTAATAAAAGTAATATTTTACATATTTTTAAAGAAAGTTCCATCTGATTTTTTTTTCCTCTGAGCCTGTGAAATGCAGAATACCCTGACTTTCTGTAGCATTTTGCATAACAGCATGAGTCTCCTTAGTGGACTATGTGGTTTGAATTAGATGATTCTCTTATTCAGACATACCCTGGTTGTAACAGCTTGCTCCTAAAATAGGTTTCAATAAAGCAGAGTGGCTCCAAATGAATGTGATCTGCAGGTCAGCTCTGTCGTTCACCCCGAGGGACACTTCCACAGGGCAGTTATTCCTGTGGCTGGGAGCTGTGATGTCTGAGAGCCCCAGCGAGGCTGCTGGAGCTACGTCTTCACCTGTGGACAAAGCTGGGTTAGCACTAATCATGCCTCCTTAACACATCTAAAACGTGCATGCCATATCTTTGTTTAAATGCATGTGTAAATGTCTTTATCAGATTCTGTCAGAGAGGGATAATCAGTCCTGGAAATTTTAGATTAATAAATCAAATTTGATTTGATGAGCTAATTTGAATTTTGATGATGAATACTTTGATAGCATTAAATAACAATGGAAAAAGAGCAGAAGGAGCTTCTGAATAGTAAAATCTTAGCAAATGCAGATGTGATACAGAAATGAAAGCTGTTTTGTGGCTTTCCTCACTGGCAGGGCTTATTACAGGCTTTAATAATTTTATTTTCCTAAAATGTCTATTTTCATGTGCAGTTGATTAGATGAGGAAAAAACTACATTTATCTAATTTTCAAGTCAGGTGTTTGATTTTAGAAAGCCAGAAGGTATAAAAAAGTAAGAAATTATGTTGTCTAACCGTGGTTAGACATTACCCGAACCTGATGATGATCAACGATTTCCTTTGGTGGCCTTAGGCATCAAAACCTTCTTGAATTGTTAAAGGAAGGCAGATGCAGAACAGACTGAACTACACTTGGCACCTGAAGAAAGTTAGCATGTTTCAAAATCACTGTATTTCTAAGCTTTTTGAGACTTCTGCTGTTAGTATTAAAAGTTGTTTTGTAGCTGTGGTGTCCCACTCTAAGGGGAAGGCAGCACCCAAGATTGGTAGATGTCCATGGTCAAAAACGAATAGCAACAGTCAGAGGATCCTCAGACACTTAGAATTGTTTTATTAGTAAATTACACACTTGATATGGAAATTGATATAAGTTGGTTCCTCATTTTTTAGTATAAACACACTTGGATGGATCTTGCTTGAGGGGTAGAGTGAAAGAGAAGAGAGAGAGAGAGAGAGATTAAAGAGAGGTAGAGACAAAGAAAGGAAGAATGAAAAAAAGAGATCACCAGTTCTAGCCCTAGTGTTGATCCCACTGTTGGTTTTGGGGTGCTTGAGGCACTGCCCAGGCTTCCCGAGGGGGCCTTTTCATAGATGAGTTTCCCCCCACTGGAGCTGTTTCATGCTTTCTGAGTAAATTATTAATCACGTGCAGTTCGTTCTTGTAGACCTTTCAGGAGAAGAGCTGGAGAGCTTCAGGGTCTTTACTAATATTGATCCTACCCTACTGAGTCAGCCCTTGGTCAAGAGTCCATCCCAGTTCCCAACCTCATTCATGAGCTTTAGCTGTGCTGTGTTGTGCTTAGGAGGCAGAGCTAGAGCATTTATCCCAGAAAAGTGTTGCTCTGTGTCTGTATGGCTCCTTTTCCAGCTGCATCCTGTTCTTTCTCACAGTGTGTTCTTGCCAAAAACCTTTGACTCTGGCTATCTGGTTATCAGTGCTAGACACATACAGTATAGTGCCTTTTCTTCAGAGATTTTACAATAGGAAACAGAAATTTTAAATAAAAATTTGCTATTTATTAACACTGAATCCTTGGTCTGTTTACATTGCTTCTCTGTAGCATGAATTGCATTTAAAAAAGATACATAATTATTCTTGTATCATAACAAGAATTCATACTGAATCCAAATCAGGAGTGACTGACATAAAATAAATATTTTGCTTACAAGTCACCGTACTTCTAAATTTATATATTCTGATTGGATTCAGTGCTTAGGTCTCATTTGTAAAAAATGGAGAAGAGTCAATTTTGCTTCTTTTAAATTTTGCTGCAAATTATTAATGTATGTTTCCATGTCAGAATCTAAAAAAAGTGCTTTACCAGAAATGCACATTACTTTGATATNAATTGGGCAAAGACAAAAAGCAAAACTTCTAGCCTGATACAAAGAGACATGAAGCATTTTTATGTTGGGCCAAATCAAGCATGCTCAATCCAAGATGTAATGCTGCCTTTACAAGACCAGAAAGCCTAGATTTTAGAGACATTTATGTTCTGTTTTTATGACATATCTTAGTACTTCAGTCTGCTGAAAACCCAGGTGTAACTCTCCTCTCTGTTGGGACAGTTTAAAGCTGCTTCATGGATATCAAGTCTTTATGGCTGGATTTGAAGATACCCTATAGTTATTTTTCACAGTTTCTCTTGGGGACAGTTTTTCACGTGTGTACAGTCATAGCATGTGTCAATTAATTGCTCATTCATGACTATGTTAAGTACTGGATTGCAAATTACTGCTGGGTCAGTTATCTCTCCCTACATGATTTTATATTTTTTGTACTTTACATTTTGTACTATATACATTCATTTTACAGCACTTCATAAAAGGCAGAAAATATTTCCTGGGAGAGGGTGGCAGTGCCGCATTGAATGAGGCATGATTCCTCAGGAAAGAGTATATTGTCATGTATATTGAGAGATTAATGTGTAAATACCAGGAAGAGGTGGAATTAAGATTTCATCCACAGTGGTGAACACCATGGTCCAGTACACAGAAGCTGTATGGAATGCACTCATTCATCCCATCCCCCCAATCTCTGATTCACATCTAGACACACAGATATCCAAACTCAAATCATGTTATGACCTCTGCAAGGCTAATTGCTTATTTTTCTTCTCCTGCTAGTGTTTCTGTATTTAAACTTGGTTGTCCTCATAAAAATCAGGCTTGAAATCTCCATCAACTTTGTGTCACATGCTGAAAGTGAACAAGCAAACAAGCAGGCATAATGTTCAGTCTTCCAGGCCATTCCCTGGTTTTAGAAGGTTCCTCGGTATTTTAAAATGGGAATGCTCTCTTTTTTTCTGCAGTTTCCCCCTCTGTGTTCAAGAGAAAGTTGTTTGACAAGGAAAGAGAGGGTCAGTGACAAGGAAGCAGAGGGACAATGCTTTGCTTAGGAAAAGGACAGATGTTTCTCAATCAGAGCCAGTGTCAGAGCTGATGTTCTTCCTTGGTATGCCATTTAAAACAGCAAGCACAATTTAATCTAACCTGAAATAGTGCTCACTGATGAAGGTAACTTTGCCCAGGTGTACCCTAAAAGACTGGACTATGAGAGGGAACAGGGAGTTTTCTTCTGCACAAGTTGCTCCTCCTCCTTTTTACAGCAGTGTGGAATGGTTCTGGGAAGCATATTCGCAGAACAGGGATCTTGGGCAGCCTTTTCATCCTGCCCTGGACTCACAACAGAGCCAGATTTATTCGGGTCAGGTTGACTGGGCCTTAATTCATTTGAGGGTTTAATACCTCCAGGGATGGAAATTCAACAGCCTCTCTGTGTTTTTTTTTTCAGCAATCAGTTCCTCTAAGAGCTAAACTAGGCTGGGTTTTTTCAGTGTGAATACAGAGGTTGTTATATACTCCTGAAGTCCTGTCTCACATTTTCTATGAGATCCTCTGGATAATTCCCATTTGCTACATATTGGGTGGACTGATTTTTGCTTTTTTTTTTTTTTTTTCAAAGGACTCTGTGATTTTCTTCAATTTTGTCTCTGAAGAACAGGCATAGCCATTTTCATGCCAGCTAGTACAAGCGACCTGAGGGAGTAATCTAAACAGAGAATTGCAGTGAGCCCATCTCACATAGTTATTGGAGAAGAATAGCATCTCTAGAAAGCATTTTTGCCCACCCAGGCTCTGAAAAGCTGGAAACAAAAAGTTGTCTCAAAAAAAAAAGGAAAAAAAGAAAAAAGAAATATGTTATTGAAAACATAAAACCACTCCAACTAAAAGATNAAAGAAATATGTTATTAAAATAAGTCTAAACAAAGCATTCCAACTTGAGGAACATTTTTTTTTCAACTGACAAAAACTATTTGCTACATTTGCCTGAATTCATATATTCAATAAACTGCATTTTTCAACAAATTAGAAGTTTAAGGTTTCTACCCTGCCTGCAATAATTTTATACAATTAGAGATGAGTTTTTTACAAGTCTGAGGAACTGAATTGCCTGTCTGGATTTTACATTGTGAAGAAGTTTAAAATTAATTTTAGCTCAAATTTAAGAAAAGCAAGTAATTCATTATGCAGATTATGTTTAAGCAGGCAAACAGCTGGCGTGCTAAACAAAAGGTGCTCCATTCCCACTCCCTGTGCTGCAGCTTGCCATGAGAAACCGACCCTCAGGATAAGGGGCACTTTGGCCTCTAAGACACTGGTGTGAGTGAGACAGGGGAGGAGGTGATAGGGGTCACCCCAAAGTCTCCAAAAGATTGAAATATTTTTCTTTCTTCTTAGTGACCCATTCTGCTCCATCTCAGCTGCCTGGGAAGCATAAAACATTTTGCTACAATGGGAATTTATATGCAAATGAGTTCCACGCTGCACTGAGAAGCAGATTCAAATCCCTGAAGTGCCTGGGAGCCAGGCCTCAGGATCAGGTCCCCAGGGCCTTTTGGTAAGTGAAATTCCTTAGTATTGGGCTGATGTTGCTAATGCTGTGATTCTCCACACCCAAGGAGGAATGGATTAATTTCTGTAGCTCTCTACCTTCCATATCACAAATGGTAGCCCAGGAGAATCAAGGCACTCACATATCATGAATGGACTGTGTTTATCCACTTTATGTACAAACAGTATATCCTCTATTTAGTTCTTCAGTGATACAAAAAAATGCTTCAGTAAATGAATAGCCACTTAAAAATATTTTTCATGATTGATTAATTGCATGTAAGATTGGTTGTATGAAATATGACAACACTTCTAAGTATTTTGGTAGAGACACCTATGAGTTAGGAACTTTAATAAAGGAAAATGAGTGTTAGGAATTTAAAAACCTGACAAGTCCTCTCACCTAACAGATCAAACAGCTGCAAAACTGTGGGTATATCTCTCAACCTATGTAAAATGTCCTTTATCAAAATACTTTGAATAAATATTCTTTGACTTTTCGCATGTCTGCATACATACAGATTTTTGACCTTCAGAGTGCTCACGGCTCATGTGGTGATTCAGCTTCAGTCGGCATAATTTATTAGAAAAGCATAAAGATTAAAAGTATATTACAACTG
>VZTT01050901.1:79542-128580 GCA_013400855.1 Buphagus erythrorhynchus
TACTTCAGTAAACACAAGTATGAAGATCATTCCATACAAATATTTATATTGTTGATAGTTTTACTCAGTTAATTCAGTAATGTGTGAAAGTTTTCATTCAAATATTTGTAATTTGTAAGCATAAAAAGAGTTGAGGCAAGCAGTCTGGATCTGACAGTCTCCTGACAAGGTGAGGCTGCTGCAGCTCCATGCCTGAGGTCCAACCAGTGGCAAGACTGACCCAGAAGGCACAAGCCCTCTGGTGCAGGTGTGTAACACACAGATACACACACAAACTGACACAGGCAGACACAGAGCACACACAGGAACACTGACAACACCAATGTCCTCCTCTCCCTCCCATCTTTGCCAGTTTTGGATGAAGCTCTGTAAGTGGGAATATATACACATATCTGCATTGTGTGTTCCTCCAACAGATACTTGCCAGACATTAAGCTATATTTCCCCTTGCCAGTAATATCATTTTGGTGTGTTATAAGAAATATGAGATGGCAGAAACATCAATATTTGGGATAGGATCTGACACTACATTAAAGAGGACTGGACAATGGCAGGAGTAAGCATATGCATTATAATGAAGTGGAGGGAAAACTAGGGTCATGCTAAAGGCTGCATTTTAAAATAAGAAATTGGCAAAAGATATTGGTCATTTGCTGAAGACTCAAAGCTGACCATTTATTCTTCATGTACTTGATATCTTCATTACTGGTATTACAGAAAATTCTCAGTGTCAGCAGAAATAAGTAATTACATGGTGGTTTCAGAAAACAATGTATTCTGCTGTGCTTTAAGCTTTCTGCCTCTCACCATCTATTTCTAATAGGGGCCTTTGCCACACACCTATGGCCCACACCTATTCCAGTTTCCTGCCACAACAGATTGAGAAATCTGAAGTAAATAGTCAGACACGCAGATGCAATTTAAAACACCAGTGTGTGCTTGGGGCCACTGGTTCATTGCTATTGTTCAGATGTCAGGTCTCAGGCTCCCTGAAAAATAAAGTGACCTTGAAAATATAATTTTTAAAATAACCTCTTTAGGGTTCTCTCAGTTACAAGTCACTAAAACTGAGATAGCCAAGATTTTCTAAGGCTGGATGAGTTCTGCTGCTTTATTTCCCCTCCTCTCCCTGCCTCCTGCATAGCTTAACTGAGTTTATTAGCTTTATCTGCAGATGGGGAATTTGGGTAGACTAGAAGCCATTACTCAAACAAGCCTGAGCATGGCTAGTGTGGAATTGTTAGAGCTGATAACACACAAGACAGTTCTGAGGAGCAGGAAAATGAAAGGCTATTATGCAGTAAAAAGGTTTGGTTTTGTCTGGGCCTGTGGGTTGGTGTGTTTTCAGGCTACCATTTTGCCTGACTGAAGTTCTCTGATCTTTGCTCTGCTGCTGGAGAGGAACATACCTACCCTTGGAGGGCTGTGCCTTTCCCCAAGTGGACTTCAAGCAAGGGTGGAACAGGAGCCAAGCTTAAGAGCCCTAATAAAGTGCTGCTGGCTCCTAGTACAGATCACATCTCTGACAGAGATGCCCTGCAGCTCTGCTCAAAATACACTGGACTATAATTCTTTCAAATGCACTTTTCAAATGCAGCATCACTATTAAGATACACAAGCTGTAGAAAGAAATTTTATCTTTCTTGAAGTGGGCCTCCTTTGCATTCCTCACTGGTGGCCCTATGGATGCAGACAGATGGCTTTCTCATCTGGAAGCACAAGGCATAGCTAACCTTATCCACTCAAGTATATCAGTCAAATTTTACTGATGAAAGCTTAGGATTTCCCTGAGTAATTGATTTGCCTAAAATTTAGTTTCCATTTCATCCAGTTTTTACAGTCACCCAGCAAAGGATGTTTGTAAATGTTTTGATTTCCTTTTCTGGAAAGCCTTAATCTTGTTTTCCTTGCTGGCCTGGCACAAAGACAATGGTGGCATTGACCCAGGAATGATCCTGAGGAAGAGAGTGTGTCTCCAAGAGGCCACATCAAGGTAAGCAAACATTTGGAAGCAAACTCTTGCCCTTGCAGCAGCCAAAGCCAACCCTGCTCTTACGCCCCAGAGCTGTGCATGCAACTGTGGCTGCCACACTCTGCTCCCTCATCTCCCAGACAAATAATCAAAGGGGCACTATCTTGCTCTTTTCGGATGAGAGTTGTGAACCTCTCAGTCCTGCATGGAGGTAATGAAAAGGGTACCCTGTCTCTTTTAAACAGTTGTGCAAAAGCATATCATCACAGTGCATTAGAACTGAACGCTTTTCTCACAGCCTATCCTGATTTAGAAGATATTTAATTATTTTCTTTACACAAAACTCAAGTGAACCCCAAAGATAAGCATGTTTTCTTGGTCAAGCATTCCAGTTTGACTCAGTTGGAAAAGACAAGGTACATCTGTTACTCATAACAGTGCAAAGTCTGAGATGCACCACATCAAGAAACAAGAAAATAGAGCTTTAAATATATATGTTAACTGTGGGCATAAAAAAAACCCCAAAATGGACCCAATTTAGCCATAAAGTGAAACTGTATATCTAAAAATTTTATAAATTTTAATTATTTCAGGACCAAGTTGTGAGGACAAGTTTTCTAGTTATTAGGATCTCTTGGGAAATTGGATAATGCATAAAAGAACAAGATAATGAATGCTGCTGCATACAGAAATGAGCAAAGCTGTAATACTCAGGTAGTAATGGGGAAGATTACATTTATATTATAGATGAAGATACTGCTTAGTAGTGATACAAGCTGATTGTAAAGTCACCAAGAAAAGAAAAAGACATTTCCATTAAAAACCACACTCTGATGATTATTTCTTTAAATGTAAAAGGAAAAGTTTATTTCTGGTGCAACTTTACTGGAATTCTTGCTCATACCTAATCTCTAAAATTTCTAGTGACATGACACAGGTATTTTGTCACCTATCCTATCATGATAGAACAAGTATTTGTAAATAAAATTTCTGTGACAGCTCTATACACAAATACCTACTAGGTTTGTCTTGCTGAAGGTTCTTTTATCAATAGTGAAAACACTTATTTGGTTTGAAAAGACAGAGAATGTTGGAGAAGAAAAGAAATTACATCTTTATATTTTATAAATGCAAACTATAGATACAAAAATAATCATAAATGCACTGATGAAACTGTGAAATCTGTAGTGTTCTTGAACTGGTGATATTCTTGTGCTCATGTTAATGAGATATAAGCACTTCGTAGAGCTCTGTTATTTGAATTTTTGAGTTGACATGGTTGCAAAATCACTTAAGGTATGTTTATTACTCTTTGTATATGTATTTATATTTATTACAGGTTTCTTTGCATTGCAGCTGATTGCATACGTAAAAAAGAAAGATGCAAAAAATATAGCAGGATAGCTAAGCAGATATTAACAAAAAAGTGCTGGAAAGATAGATAATTGGTTTTAATATTTCAGCACTGGCATGAATTTTTTTACTTTATTTTTCTTTGGTTTTGTGCAATGGTTTTTGTGTATTGACATAAGAAATTATTTCTCAGCAAGAATGATGCTAGGAAATCCTCATTTTAAAGAAAGAAAATCTGAAAACTGGTCTGCCAGATGGAGAAATGGCTTCAGGTATCAAAATCCAGCTGAATCATAGAGTTATTAATCAGTAGAAAGTTTAGCAAAATTAAGTACTTTCTAATTGATTGCTTGGCACCAGCTTTCACAGGACAAGTTTGGCTTTTTGTCTCAAGATACTTTTACTCTCCAGAATGTGGAACAGGAGGGAGTGGATATTTATATGGATGAGAAAAAATATGAAAGAAAAGAATATCAGGTGATTAGCATAATCATATGGTAACATGCCAAATTGCTTTCAGCTTGCTGAGGCTTTGTGCTACAATTTTTTTTTTTTTTTTAACATTAAACAACTGCTTTCGTGGTTTTAATTTTTCACATTACCCTACATTAACCCAAGCAAAGTAGAAAAATGCTGAAATTGAGATATATATATATTTTTTTAAGTCCATAATTATCCAGGAAAAAATGTATGGTAACTCCCAGGAAATTTTGGTGAATTTTTGTAATGAATATGGCCCTATTTTAAGCTTCATTTTAGAAGAGAGTAATGCATCTGTGAGTGGGACCAGACATGGATAACTGCATTGGTGTTTGATAGGTAAATCCAGTGAAACACATGGCACGACTCCAAACTTGTGTAAAATTTAAGCAAAGCAATGCTGTAAGGAATGAATGCTGATAGGACAGCAAAACAGGAGATGAAAAGAGAAATCTTGAAGTAGCAACTTAGAACAAATTCCTTGATATGGTATTTTTTCTACAGATTGATATGGAACTCCTTAACTTACTTCTGTGGCTTTGACCTTGGAAACTCCATGGATTTTCAGAGCTTCCAATCATACATGATGGTGTTTGCACAAGAGCATTAGATCTGACAGGCCAGAGTTCCATCTGCATGGAGGCAATTTCACATCACAACAGATATAGAAAGGGAGGAGAAGGCTCATAAGAAAATGGCTACGTATGTAAATTTTCACATAGATACTCTCAAGAACAGTGCCCCAAGAGCTGGTAAGTACTGAAGCATTGTGGAATAGTGGAAACCATGAATATAGCATGGAAATTGGTCTTTGGGCTGCCAGACTGGGTGTCATGAGCATAAACACAGTATAATACAATAGGCATTTGTTTTTTTAAATTTCCTCTCTGCAAATTTGTAGACAAGTAGTTCTCTAAGTACTTATTTTAGTTTTTAGTTTTTTATTGTCACCACAGAACACTGGAAAGTTTTTGATCATTCATTCAATCAAGGTGCTGTACATTTTTTCCCTAACCAAATTATATTTGTGGAAAGGTCAGAATATAGCTAATTGAACTTCAAAAGAATAATTGGCTTAAAAGACTTAGTGACTTGAATGACTTTGGAATTTATCCAAACAGAACAAGCAACTTTTATTTTGCTTATGCTAAGGAACAGTGCCATGCCATGGCTAAATCCTATACATCTCTGTTCAGATGAGCCATTCCTATACCTCTTGATAAGGAAAGGAAGATATTGAAGTTCAGTGTTGGGTCAAGAAAAATATAATGGTAATACAGAGGAAAAGTCCTTTCTCCTAAATTCTGGGGTATCCAGTCAAAGTTTGCACCTTAGGACACCATAATGTATAAATACAAACCAGTATCCCGGATATTTGCCCTCCAATTTTTGTGCAAGTGCTTTGTATCAAGCAGTGCACTGGATTTCAGGTTGGTTAAGTTTGAATAATTATGTATTGTCTAAAGACACTCATCTGTTGCTCAGTTTAAATAGCAATCTAAAATTACAAAAAAAAAGTGTTCTAGGAAGTGGTTTTCTCTTTTTATTTCTCTTTTGATTTGCAAATAATTATTAAAAGTAGTTGACAGAGAGATGATCACATAAATGTGCCCATATTTTTATGTCACTTTTTTATTAATTAAGAGAGTAACAGAACATAACAATTTTGAGCACCTGCTTGACTCTCATAATGTTTCCCCTTCATAAGTAATTTTGCAATGCGCCCATTGTTTCAAGAGAAGCAATTAACTACTTCTTTCTTAGACTTGGAGTGATCCTTGTTCAGAGAGGATGATAGTCTTACTTTATAAATAGTGACAATTTTTCATTTGGTATATAGGAGAAAGTGAAGTAGGTTCCAGCAAAAAAAGCCCCAAAACAACAGCCAAAAGCCTGACACTCGTAGCTTTCTTGGCGAAAATCGGCTTTTTCTCTGTAATTTGGGAACTCACTGCATTATTGATGCCTACATTAGACAGAGTGCTGCATATGCTGCTCCTTTTTCTCTCACCCCTCATCACACAGCTGTGTTTTAAAGTGGTGCCCAGGGAAAAGCAGCACTGCATGCACTGCCAAAGGAGTCTTGCTTCAGGGCAGTGATACACAAGGTTCCTGTGCCAGGATAGCCCCAGGAGAGTAAAGGCTTACAGTACAGAGGGGTCAGAAGGGATGGATGCATTCAAGTAGTTAGGGCAAAGGCCAGAAGTAGAAAAGAGCTTTCTGCCTCCTCTGTATCTGAAAACTCATTGCAACATGGTGATGTGGGACAGGCATTGCTGGGACTGGAGGAATGCTCTGAGTTAATTGGACAGCAGCAGTTATGCAAGAAGCACTGAGGAAGAAAAGTAAAAACTCCAAAGCAGGCACTTGAACAAAATAAAATTTCTTCAAACAGTGTTTTGAGGCATGTTGAGTACCACAAAGGGGGAAATTAGTCTGGCAAACTGATATCCTCAAAACCAGATTCTCCCATGACTGCTTCTTGTCAGAGCAGCTGGCACGTATGTGCCAAAGGGAATGTTTTCTCAGCAGAAGCTGCTTAAATGTAAAGAAACCAAGTTTTTCTGCAGTTTTAAACTCATTAGTCAATTATCAAGAATCTGGGATATTTGGAGACTCAATCAATGAAGTGAGATAGATGATTTTCCATTGTTCAGGAAAGATACTAACCAGTACCTCTGAGTTAGATCCCTTATAGGTAGGAGAGATGTTGTGAGAAGGATTCTTGCCCTCCTGGCATTTACTATTTATAGGACAGTGAGTCACCATCCACCCTACTGCCAAAAGCTCACCTTTGCTTATCTAGGTCTGCCAAGTCTCAGCCCTACTGGACAGGACTCAGACCTTTGATTCCTGCACCATACTCCCTTGCTGCCATGCCAGGCTTTAGTATGTTCAAGGCATCATGGCACAGTCTCTTTCCAGTCCCAGAGGACTGCATACAAATGCTATCCACCTCGCCAGCAAACATCTTTCCCTCAGGTATGCAGGAGCTGGGTTATGGGGAAGGATGGGCTGTGCCAGGGCACTGAGCTGGAAAGAGATGTAGCATTCAGCTGCTCAGCCAAGAGTGGCCTCTGAGGACACCTGAACAAAGACTGTCACTTCATAGCAAATAGCATTTGACAGCTGCCTTTTCCCTGACATAATTCTCTTTTCTCAATATTTTCAAAATAATCAATACTTCCAGTGAACAGAGATCGTTGAAGTTCCTTCCACAACGTGGCTTCTCATATTTTCCCATTTCCTATTGCCTGTTTGTCTGGGAGCTTTTAGCAAGTCGAGAAATCATCCCCATGTAATTCACATCTGTGGAAAGGCCACACTGTGGGGTTACCATGTTGTGAACTACAAACTACAAAGAGAATACTTTGCTGGGAGAATGGGCTTCAGCCTGAGGTGGAGCCTGCCCGTGGTTGGGTTGAAAGGTGTGTGCACACTGCTCATGCCTACTGCTACTCCTGCACTAGCTCCTCATGCAAATGGGCTAGACCAATATAGTTTCATCTTTGGCAGAAAAATGTCCCAAGCAGTGTTGGCACAGATGAAAAATATGTATTTGTGGGCTATTTTATGAGCAGATCAGAAATACTCCCTGAAGGGGAATGTAAGAAGAAATTCTTTACTGTGAGGTGGTGAGGCACTGTAAGAGGTTGCACAGACAATCTGGGGATGTCCCAACCTGCAAATGTTCAAGAACAGTTGGATGGGACTTTGAGCAACCTGGTCCTGTAGAAGCCATCTCTCCATGACAAGGACATTGGAACTAGCTGACCGTTAAGACCTTTCCAACCCAAACCATTCCATGATTCTGTGATAATTCTATCAAAGTTGCCAGCTCAGCTGGTGAGTGATGGTGACATTTAGGGGCTCTCTGAAGCCCAGGTGAGCTTTTTCCTCAGGTACTGTAACTGGGGCAAGCTCAGAATGTCTGGTAGAATTTGACATTAACAACCTTGCCAGGGATGCTGTTGCATGATAGTATAGAAAGTATCACAGTGAACTTGGCCTTGTGCTCTTTTTCACTCATGAACAAGACAACTGAAGCAAAACAAAAAAGTTCAAGCTGTTCAGGAGGCTACCCAAGCTTTCTGAGTATATTTTAACAAGATCTGAAATCCACAAGCCAACTGCAGGCCATTCTGCTTCTGGCCCTAAATACAGAATCTTCTGTTAGTTGATAATTTCTCCCTTAAAACAGTTTCAATTCGTCCCAGCTGTTTTGGACTATTGACAAAGCCCCTGTTATCAGGAGCTGTCAAACAGACAACTGTCTGTTTTGAAGGTCCAGTCTTTTCCTGGAACAAAAAGAAGAAATAGAAACTGCTATTTCTACTTTTGGGGAGATTAAGCCCATAAGAGATATTGAAAAGGAGGAATAAATTTTCTCTATTCTGGGAAAGAAGTATTTATAAGAACCATGCACTAGATAAATAAATGGGTTGATTTTCTCCAATTTTTAATAGTAGTATCAATACCATTTTTAAACACATTTAATTTTAAAGCAAATAATGGAAAATAATGGAAAGTGAATTGAATAAAGAAAAATAATATAAAGAAAAGCATCATATTTTGTGGCAAGCTTGAAGCAATATCAAGAAAGATAATTTTACCACTGTGTTGCCCTGATCTCATCATGTCTCTGTTCCTGATTTCTGTAGTGCTTGGCTTCACTTTTAATACCCTGCATAATGCCTTCCTTTACCTCTCACTCCTCTTGCTGGACTGATCTTTGCATAACACAATTTGTGACACTAACATTTTCCACCATTTCTGAATTTTTCCAGCAAATGTGAGTACCTTTCTTGTACCTGGGTAGATCTACCCCTCTATCTCACCAGATCTACTATCATACCACTACGTGCTGGTATGCCAATGCCAGTGTGGCTTATGGTGACAACTTTTGTGTCATTGCTTATCTTCTTCCCTTTGAAGAAGACTATTTTTCTTTTTCATATAAAAATTCCTGAAGTTCATGTCTATAGGAATAAACTGTTTGAAGAGACTATTAATGTGGAAGAGACTATTAACACAGAAGACAAAAGGACATTGATTCTCCCAAGACAGGTGAGAGGAAAAATTGCAGGAACAAGAGAGGTCTAGCCTGAAGAACTGAAGGGGACAATAATGCCACAGCCTGAAAATGAGAAGCACAGACATCAAAGTTTCTGATTCACTACTGAGGAATTAAACCTAAGTATGGTCTATCTTTAAGGAGTTTTATCTCTTTAAGGCGTTTAAAGTGAAATAACACACATAAACTACTAAGATTTGGTTCATGTTTACTATATTGTCTTGAGGTTTCCTGTGTGATCTTGGAAAAGT
Organism: Buphagus erythrorhynchus; assembly: GCA_013400855.1. NCBI lineage: Eukaryota > Metazoa > Chordata > Aves > Passeriformes > Sturnidae > Buphagus > Buphagus erythrorhynchus. Next base: position 88,673 of record VZTT01050901.1, read on the forward strand.
TGATCCTTTAATTTGTAATTCTGTTTCAATGCTTAACAACGTTTATTTGAGTTGAAGAGATGATACCAAAGTACTCCTGTGTTTTAATATGAGAACTATGAAAGTAGCCTGAATGGATCTTGACTGGATTAGGTCTTCTTGTGTACCCATGGCCCAAAGAATCTGTGTGAGCTGGTCTGAGTTGGATCTAACTTGAAAATCAGCTAATTGACCTCTCTGCGTCTCTCACAAGCTAAATTACTCTGCAATCCCAGAAGAAATCTCCACAAGAAGCTCATAAAATAACTTGAAGCACTCCAAATTTTGCCACTGATACTTTGGGTTTCATACATAGTAATTCTGGGGTTTAGTTTATAGCAATATTTTTAAAGTAATACCAGGGATGTAGACAGTAATGAAAGCATATATATTCCTTTTGATTAGATGTTTTTATTAAAAAATGGTTTGCATGTATTTAACCAAGAAGAAACAAGTGAATTTACAAGATCATGCGGTGACTCACTTCAACAAGTTAAAATCTCTAATGAGTAAATCTTCTGGGGAAGCAACAGAGAGACACTTGAAATTTATATGTACATAAGTTTATTATGTTCCTAACATCTGTATCTTTCTATCTAGGCAAACACACGTATTTACAAAGAGAGAAAAAAAGCAGATATATAGAGTGAAAATAAATCTAAAATCCAACATGTGCCAATAGTTACTCCACAATATGCTTCCAGTACTTGCCTTTTAAATAATTCTGTCAAGCACTTGCTAGCATCTAGTGATTGGGAATATATCAGAATGGAAGATACTCGAAAGAATCTACTGAATAATACAGCCTGGGTAGAAGTTCTTATAATTTAGGTTGGAAATTTCCAAGAAGACTATAAGTGATTTCCAAACGTAATAAATAGGCCAAATTATTTAAATGTATTTTAAAAATCCCATCCCTGTCCTCTCCTGATTTATAGATTCTAAACATGTTGATTTTAGGCTTATCAGTTTAACATAAGATGTTGTATTTACAAGATGGATAAAATCATGTGTAAGCTTTCTAGACAATTTTTAACTGATGTAGCTCTCTTAATCTGTCTGTCTTCTGCTGAGGAGATAGTGTAATTAGTTTGTCCCTCTCAATTGCTTTCACAATATCCCACAGGATATATGGGCTAATTTCTTCCCTGTTGCTATAGAAAAAGTATTATCTTACAATATCTCCAGCTGAGATATTATGCCACAAATCCTTTTCAGAAGCTGAATTTCACAAGCATTCCCAGAGAGCTGCAGATAAAGAGAGCCATATTTGCAGGCATTAGCAAGAAGGAAATGAAACAGCAGATACACACTACAGTAGGAAGTCATGTAAAATTAGTCACCACTACATGTCCCTGTGGAAAAAGGCTGATTGAATGCAGGTCCCCAGAAACTGAGTGCAGAAAAAGAATTAACAGGTATAATAGAATATGCTCTTCATGCACAGAACACAAAATTCAACCTCTGCAGCGGTTGAATCATTAAAGAGCAACTTATGCTTTGTCAATTTAAGAGGAGGATAGACAGGGGATAGAAAAAATGCTGTCTATTAAAAGATTTAAAAGCACTGCAGAACAAAGAAAAATGTGAAAACGTACCTTTCATGACTTTTGTGGCAGCTTTGTGGAAGAGTTTCTTTGGAAAAACCCATGGAATTCTTCATAAGAATTCACAGAATTCTTATCTTCATAGAAATACAATTTCAGATAAGACTCAGAATTTGGGCAGGCAGCCTAAGAGAGACACTTTGGAGAACAGAAAATGATATGCTGGAAGGCTGGATTTGTTATGGGTTTCAAGGAAGAGATGTCTGAAAAAAAGGATTGTCTAAAATCTGAGAAAAGTTTTTATGATGATACAAATATTGAAACTAAGGTAACACTTAAAATAATTACCTAATTCAAATGTGGAAGATAAAATACACTCTAGTGGTATTTCTGACCCCTTTTATTTACGCCTTGCACATGTTCCTGGAGGAAATTTTTTTCTTTGGGACTTTTCTCTGAAGGGATAGCAACGTATACACTGCAGAGAAAAAAAATATATTTTGCATGCAGAATCCCTCTGAGAATATTCACACAACTGTCTTCAAAGCCCATCGTGGTCCAGCAGCCATGCACACGGAGATGAAAACAATCTCGTATGGCTGTGGTGACAGATAGGGAAGAACAGAGCACTTACAAAGGAGAAACTGTGAGGGGGAAATGGAGGGGAGTGGTTGCAAGTGGAAACAGGTTTCCAATGAATCTTCATTCAATTACTCCAAATAACAAACAGATTTTTAAATTCAGGCTGTAAGGGTAGTGTCATGGGTGTACATTTAGTAGTGCTGCAAATAGTTTTTTCCCCTAATGATAACCATCCTTGCTTGTGCAGGAATGGTAGCAGGGTCCCTCTCCTTTGGTGGGGTTACTCTGCACTGGGCTGAGGCCATGGGCACTGCAAAGTCCCACAGCTCACTATCTGAGAGAAACAACAGCACACACCCTGCTCAAATCACCAAAATAAAGAGCCTGAAATGAAGCTGGGTGAGCAGGGCACACAGGTGAGCACCATGGGTCTGTGACAATGTGCTCACAGACAGCCTCAGCCGCAGTCACTGCATGTGCAGGAGCTGCTCACAGGCTCCCAGGGCTGGAATTGTGCTGCCTCACAGTCTGTGTGAAGGGATGCATTTGTTCGTGGCACAGTGCCTGTGCCTTCAGCCTCTGCCACCAACGCCCTGGCAGACTGCAGTGCAGGGAAGCTCCTCAGCTTCCAGCCTGCAGCCACAGGTCAAGCCTTTCCCTTGGGAAAGTTTTTAAACAAAGTGTACTCTGGCAGATATCCCAGAAGTGTGCCCAGTGTCCTGCAAAACAGCAGGACATTCATGAGCAGGGGTCACTGTATGTGTGTATGTATATTTATATGTGTGCATATATTTAGATACACACGTAAATATTTTACACACTATTTTGTAGTTGATTTACTGTGTGATAGGGAGCTCTGATAAGAATAGTTTTTCATTTTTTTGCTGAGTGTAACCCTCTCTTTCCTTCATGGGCTGTAAAAAATCTCAGAGACTGAACTATCTCCAACATACTGTCCGTCCCAGACATCAGGGCTGCATAATTTTGGGTGGGTACCTGCTGCACCTGGGGAAAAAAAATAAAATATGTCTTTGCAGGCTGTTTTTCATTTTTTTTGCTTTTTAATTATGTACTGTATTATGATGCTACTGCTGTGCAAAGCTGCTCTGAGATTTGGAACATCCAGATAATCCTACAATAGGTTGGGTAGTGTGCAGGAGGTGGAGATGTGGTCAAAGATTTGTTAATTTTATCATACAGCTTCTCAATTCAGTGCATGGGTATCACCACCAGTTAATGGTGTCTTTCAATTTCTTGGACAAACAGGGTTTATTGAAAGCAACAAGCAGGAGGGAATTTTTTCATAAAATTTGTGGTTCTCCATGGTGGTGGGATCTCGTTTGCTTCCCCTGTTGGCGTTTTGGAGGGTCTTGTCCTGAGGCAATGCAAATTAAAGGGTAGGAGCTGGGTCTGCTGCTATTGACATCCAGGGGGGATCTCAGTGACCTCAGCAGACCTGTTGTGCTCTGCCTGTTGGTGTCAACAAGATCCATGCAGTCTGGGTGATGAGGATGTGGCCTCATGTTTATCATAACCTGAAAAAGGCAAGAAGATGAGTGGTGATAATTGAAGTGTTTAGTCAACTTTCTGTGACATTTGATCTTCTCAAATGTGTGAATATAAAATATTGCACTAGTAAAAAACATCTACAATATCTAAGACATTATTTACTAAATGACCAAACTGCTATGAATTAAGTTCTAAAGTGTATTTCAATTTAGCTTTCTCCTGGGTGAACTGACAGCAGGACAAGTCTTTCTAAAACAGTACTTTTTGTGTACTAGGATTTCTAGCCTGAGGGTTAAACATTTCTTTTTTTTTTTTTTNNNTTTTTTTTTTTTTTTTTAATGCAGAGTTATTAAAAAATAACTAAATTGAGAAGGAATTTAAAGGAAGTCACTCTCTGTTTGATCTGTCTCGATATGATTCACAATTATATGACAAACATTATTGCATTTCCTGCTTTACTACCAAGACTCAAATCTGGACTGTGTTCCCTGCTGAACCCCTCTGTTGCACTGGGAGGGTCAGAGTTATTCCTTTCTTCTTGTGCACGCCATTGAGGGCTTTCTTGGAGAAATAGCCTGAGTGGCCACACACACACAGAAGTTGAGCAGAGTGCATGGATTAGCCATTAGTAGGTTTAGTGATGGGCTGGAAACTCCTGGGGAGTGTGGCTGTGCCACTAAGAAGTGTGTGGAAGAACTTTGAATCTACACCAAGGAAGTCAAGACATATTTATGCACCCAAAGCATAACCATTTTGGAAATTATACCTGACATGCAGAAGGTCTATAGTTCTGCTCATGTAGGATTAAACAATTTTGATACACAGTACTACTAAACAAAGGGGTGTGCATGTGTGTGTCGGTGTGTGTGTGTGTGGGTGTGTGAAAGAAGGGGCTCAGAACCATCAGTGAGGTTTTGCCAAAATCAAAGAAAGTGTTGATTTCCTCCAGGAAAAATCTTTAATGCATTCTCTACTTTGAAGATAAAATTTAAAGAAATATTTTCCAAAGATTGTGTTGTCTCACTGGTGGGTCAATATTTTGACCTTTGACCAAGATAGATGCTGGCAGTACTACAAAACACATTTAAACATTTAATCTATGTTAGTCTATGTAAGTGCAGAGCCACTCTTAGTTGCCTAGCTCACTGCTGTCCACCTGGAGTCTAGATTTAGACTTCCTATGCATAGAGATGACAGTTTAAGAGTGTCATCATCAAGAATGGATTTTGTGCCTAAGTTTATACTGTAAGGAAATCTAAGTCTAAAAATACTTGATCACTAATCCAACTGAAAGTCCCCCTTTTATGTGGAAGTTCTCAAGTGAAAAGGATGCCAAGATAATAGTCAGGGGACAAATAATAGGATAAGAAAATCATTTTAATACTGGAATGAACTGTTATCTGAACCTGCGGACATAACAACACACAATTCATAAAAGTGCAAAAATTCAGTATTGAAGCTTTGCAGAAATGCCAAACATTCACAGACTAAATTCAACCAGCAGCCAATTTCAAATATTTCCAAGCTGAAAAAGTCTTTTAGAAAACTGTGCTCATTTTGTTTGTTAACAGAGATAATCAAACAGAATTTCAGGCCTTGTAGTTGTGCCAGGCTGCAGTTCACAGGCATAAAGAATTAAGCCATTCTTGCAAGAGAAAAAAAGTAAATTAATGAGCTCTTAATAAATAGTTTAATAGGCAATGTCAAAATATTGTGGGCTTACAATAAATGACACGGCAGTGACTTATGCTGGATTCCTCTCTGAAACCAAGTTCTAGGGATTGCCAAAGGATGCCCACAGATTAACAGAGAGTGGAAAGCCAGAGAGTGAGGCAGGGCTCAGCTGTACTCTATATCCTTTTCAAATATTAACACAGCCCTTCTGCCAGGTGTATGCACAGTGTGTGGGGGTGGCTGTGCAGGTGCTGTGCCTGTACTCGCCTGGAGGTGTCTCGGGGGTGCAGAGCTGAGGAAGCCAGGACAGGGCTGCCTCTCCAGCTGGACATGTCCCAGGGTCACAGTGACCTCGGTGCCAGCAGTGTCTGGGACCTGCTGTGCTCCCAGGCACTGAATGAGGGTGGGAATGTGTGTTCACTCAGGGCAGGTTTGGGCAGAGAGAAGGGAGTGCAGGAAGCAGATAAATGTGACCACAACTCTTACTGCTCTTTCTTCAGATCCAGTGAGGTTTTCCTTTGCTGTCACTTGTATGTTTAAATAGCTCTATGTCTCTTTTGTGATAGATAGCAGAAACCCTCAGATCAGATCTAGCCCTCTTCACGGTGCTGCTCCCATGGGCAATGCTGCAAGAGGCAGTCAGTTCTGTTTAACATCTTTATAAACAATATGGAGCATTCACAGACAGCTCAGGCTGTTCATTACTGTTCAGTGTTTAGCCCCTTGACCAATTCATAATCAATTTGCTACACTTGTGCTCAATGCAATACTTTCCTGCTCACTGTTGATAGAAAAGAGGAATTTAAGAGAGGAAAGATGGTGATGCTTAATTCAAAGCAGGTAAACAGAGCAGATATTATAAACAACAATTAAACTGCCACCATCATCTTAGCAGCTGCATGTATTTGGATTAGAGTATCTTACAGTGTGTAACAAGGATCAATTTCAAATGCATTATTGAGGGCACAGCAGGCACCCCTCTAGGTAGATCTTCCATTTGAAAATGTTCTGTCAACACCCAAGCAACAAATTTTCTATTAAAGTTCAAAGTACAAAAGGTACATAGTGTTTGTATGTGGAAATCACAGATTTATTTTGTCATGGGCATTTGTGTCCAAAACAACTTCAGTAAATCTTCCACAGAATATTTAATGATATTCTATATAATTTGCCAAAAGTTGATCTAAACTGTGCAGGTATTTTTCTCCTCCAAGTTTAATTTCTATTGAGAAAAGCAATGAAATTAGATTATTATGCTTTCTTTTTAAAAATAGTTATTTTTTGTTGATTTTTACCAAGCCAAATTACATCCTCCTGATTGAGTCTGCAGATGTTGCAACTTAACTATGGTCATGGCTGTTGTCATTTGTATTCAGCTTTTCATCTGTTGAGATACTCACAGGTTTCTTCCTCTTCATGCTTTCACTCATCATTTCATTATTGATTGTAATTGAATTAATGAGATGGCACCTGCCAAGTTCACATTTGTTACTTACTCCAGAGGAGAAAACTCAAAATGCCCTCACACTATCGTATTTGTTGAGATACTAATTTCTGCAGTAAAGCTTGTGCTAAAGGCAGGATTATTATTAAATTTATGCCTATTATTAAAACACTTGCTGAATAGTAACAAAGCAATCCTTTGGAAATGGTGAAAGGCTGAGGTTTTCACTGAATTTTATGAAGAAGGCTCGCTGGGCTGTTGAGCATAAATCAGGTATTTCACTATGGAGGAAGAAGGTGTGCTGAGCCAAGCTGTGTTAGAGGCATGTGTGACCCCACACGAGCCAATGGATAGTCTGTCTTTTGGGAAATAACTCTGGGGTAGGAGAGCAATTCTTAGACATTTTAAAACACAGGAATGTAATTGCCAGTGTAGCTGACATAGACTTAAATGGCATTAGAGTTTCACTCCTAATCATGGTGGACCTGGGAAAACAACAAAAGGTTGATATATTTATATTTTTTCACACTTCTCCATCATCCTTGTTGACTGTAGTAGGTTTTTTGCAATACTCCATAATCATCAAAAAACAAAGGTGTTCTTATAATTTTCATATTTTTATTCATATTTCAGAAAACATGTTTAAGTGTCTGTCCGTATTTTGTTTTACATGCAATAAAAAACTTCATTCCCCTCTCCTTTTTTTTCTTTAACTTTTATTTTTTTGGGCAAAGGTAAAATGGGAAAAAAGAAAAAGAGAATAAAATGAATATAAAATGTTTACATAGTTTTAATAGATTGTACTAAACCATAAAAAATATTAAAATAGACAACAAAAGTTTTCCAATTAAAAATAATGATCACGAAATTTACCATTTTCAGCCAGAGAGTTGTATCTGTCTATAGGACTCTTATCAGGAAAAAAAAATCAAAATTTTAGATGTGTTTCATCTTTTGTCAGGCTGAAAACATAATAATAAAATAATAATAATAATAATAATAATAAAAACACAGAAAAAGCCTAATGTAAACAACAATAGCATATAATTTTAAACTTGTGAAGTTTTCTGCCTGACATACAGGGTCATAGAATACTAGAAGGGCTGCATACATGGTGGGATGTAGACATTTCCATTTTTCTAAACGATAATCATGTTTTTTTTTCTTTCAAAATTAAACTTTTCTTTGGAAAACTTACTTGTTTGTAAAAGCATTATTTCATTGGAAAATCTTTCTCATAGAAAGTTCTCAAATCATACTGATTGCTTGCTTTCTGCCAATAATTTTGATTTAAAGTATTATTATTGCTAAGTTTCCTGCTATGCCTATTAGTTGTAGCAGCTTGATGTAGCCTTTGACAATTGTTTAATTTTTATTCTTCTCAGCTTGAATTCAAGGAAAAAGTTGAAAAAACCGAGGGAAATTAAAAAAAAAAAATCTCTTTGAGAGTCACAGATTGATTTTTCTTTCTGACATTACAGAAATTAGCCTACTCTTAAGTAGTGCAAAAGATCTTGTGCCTAAGCTCACTGAAGGTCTCTCATGGCATTTTCTTTCTCAGGGCAATCTTTATTTTTGCTTTAAAGAACAGCATATCAATGGGCTTTTAGGTAGTCTTTACATGCAGATGTTCCCTATGCCCAGAAGATCAGGATCCATATCCGTGTGCTCGGCAGGGGCTCGAGCTGCCAAAGTGGGAGCTGAAGGAGGTCTGGGAGCTTCACCTGCAGCAGCACTCGGCTCCTGCAACAGCAGCAGCACTGATCTCACTGAGGTACAAGAAGCAAATAAATGAGAGGGCATTTCCATGCCAAGGGCATTTCTACAGGCACTTCCCAGTTCCTTCCTGGGACAGATGTGTGTGCAGTTCTTCTCCCCAGGGTGTCCACAGCTCTTTGCAAACTGAAGAGCACCTTCCATGCTGCCAGCCTGCAGGGAACAGCAGCTGTGGGGCCACGAGACAGTGGACTTCCATACAGAGATTTCTGTGTCCTAAACACTGCAGAGATGCCATATACAAAATTTTGTGTAGTCAGGAGTTGCAAATGTAGAGAAGATTTGGATAAAAATAAATATTTATCAGGGATTTAGCTAACTGGGTAATCTCCTAGAAGCTAAACTACACTGTAATAAAAATGGAATGGCACAGATATATGGCAATAGCTTTACATCATGTTTTTTCCAGTCATTGATATTCAAATATTCTGAACTGGATTTTCACAGAACATCCTATGTCTGAAACAAATGTAAAGATTAATGAAGGTTAGAATGAAACAAACAGGAAATAAACTTTCTCTTGTCACAGCTTGCAAAGTCACCCTCTATTTCCTTTATCTATTAGGGAATATATGGAGCTTAAAAATTTCAAAATATATATAGCAACATGCTATAGGGTAGACAGAGCAAAATATAAGAGACTTTCTCAAACTATCTTTACAAAGAATTTATTTGCTGACACATAACTCAACATTTATTTATCTGACTGCAATAATGTGTAAGCTAAACCCAGAATTTTTCATAAACAAATATTGCCATTTGTATAGCAAGCAGTATTTTGTGCTTAACACAAACAAGCAACATTGTTTAGCAATTTTATGATATTATTTGAAAGTATGCATGTTTTCTGTGCTTCCAGAATAGAGTTAAAAATATCATAGCAGGCCCTTTGGGATGATAATGTAATTTATTAATGCACTTTATTGAGATCATCCTTTGTATGTGAATTCATCCACTGAAATTTTCATTAGGGCTTTAATTCCCTCTCTATTACACAGTAATATTTTCTCATGGTTCCATCATTATGGAAATGATGTATCAGTCAAACAGCAACTTAACAAAATTAATTTTTTTCAATTATTCATTTTTGAGAAACGCAGTTGAAAGGTTCATGACAAAAAGAATATTGTTATCTCGATGGGTAGTTTTGTACAACATGGCCTTACTCTGAAATGCAGATTCAATGAGATTTCTTACTTTCGTAAATGTTTTACAGGACTGAAGCCCAACCCAGTTCAAGATGCAGAGTCAATCACTTCATATTTCTGTCATTAAATTGTCATTTCTAAGAAATATTACCATTGTTTCTTGAAGTTTATATCCTACCATATATATTAAAGTTTAAAAATGCACTGTTGACTCTGGGCAGCTATAAATTTTTAAGAGTGTTCAAATACTAATTTGCTTAAAAGTGTTTATAAAACAGCTTTAAATGTCTAAAAATAGAATATGCTCTATTTAATTGTAATGGGGATTAGTCTGGACACTAAGATCTGCAGATAGATTTCCTCTTGCTAGGTCCTTCTGGTCATGTAAGATACGACTGTCTTTGAAAACAGTTCATGTTTTTGATCCCAAGATTAGGTGCTTTAGGCAATTAAATTTGTTTATTCTCTTCTCTACCCTTAAAGAAGAAACTCAGTCTAGCATAACAGCAATATTTTTGCCCCCCAGTTATTAGGTTATACAAAGAGTAATTCATCCTGAGACTTGGAAGATTCATTAGTGCCCAAATTGGCAAATTGTAAGCACGTACATGAGAAGACAATGCAAGTGATACAGAAAATTTTTTAATAAGTACACTCATGGCACAATATGTTTGAAAAGTTAAAAGCAACAGAAATTCGATCCTTTCTAATGATACTGATCACATAGACATTAGCCCACTAGATATTTAGGGGTAAATACAGTTTAGTTGGATTTTTTTAATAATCACCCCTGTTGCTGCTCTAAACATTCAATAGCACATAGAGAACTTGTCCAAAATGAACTTCTATAAAATCACAATTCAAAGAATTTCCCACTTGAGCATTAACGTTGAAATCATTACCACACACAAAAAAATAATCAGATGCCAGGTATAGGAACTACAAAAGGTATAATCTTTGAAAAAAACATAATAAGGAACAAAATGTCTCTGGTTGAAGTTCTGAAGGGAACAAAAATCCTTTTATTATAACTGTTAGAAAATTTGGTATAAAGCTTTACCTTTGTTGTCAAACCATTTTGGTTTTGACTGTAACTATCATTGTTCCTACTGTAGTATGTTTTATAGAGTTAATAATGTTTTAGCATTCATTTTACAAGCTTTTTTTTTAATAGTAGACATTTGTAATGACACTGGATGAGTGCTATTTTTTTACCATTTGTTCTCTGTTCTCAGAGATGATGAGAAAACATCTGTCACATACTTCATTCCATTGCTGAAAAAGTCCCAGTTTTTATAGGCTATTATAACAATTTGCCTTCACAGTACAACAATGACTTAGTCTTTGGAAAGACCTGCAAGAAATATATAAAATGTTGTTGCAGCCTTTTACTTTCTCTTATGTTGCTTCCTACTGGCTATGAGCCTTTATGCTGGAGGCAGAGGTAAAGGGAGTGGCTCCTGGGACCTGCTTGGGATCTAGAGTTGTATTTAAGCTCCTTAAACTCCCCTTCCCCAGTTGTGGAGTCCTAAATTACTTACCTGCTTGATTCTCCACCCAGTAAGCCTCAGAAACCTGCAGTCATTACCTAACCACACAATCTAGTCATGCCAGCATGAGGGTGCTGAGCAGGTGCTCCAAACTTCCAGAAAACTCTAACTAAACAATTTCTATAGCTACCTCATCTCCAGGTACACTTCCAGTAAATATTTTCCAGTCATTGAATGGGCCTCACACAAGGCATGAAGAATGGGCTGGTCTCCATGTTGAAGCTGTTCATTTCAGTAGATAAAAAGTTACATTATAGAACTCCTATAGCAGAGGCTGTTGACAGGCAGCACAATTGTCAACAGATATCCTGCTGCAAAGTACTAGAAAAGTTTTCACCTTGAATTCTAGAATATTATACTGCAAAGATCCATGTATTCATGGACATTCCAAATTAGTTTTAAGCTCATCCAAGTTTTTAAAGAAGGCAATAACTCCTATAAGTGAATTGATACAACTGGAAATAGAAAACCCCTCAGGTTTCCCTCCACACACTGATGGTGACCCACGGAAGAGCTTATATGCTTGACATATTGTGCATTTTCCACGTAAGTTGTTCTTATAATAAAAATGTTTAACATTAAACCTTCCTTGCTTTAGACAGCCACAGATAGAACAATACCTTTCATAGAAACCTATATTAAACTTAGTCAGAAACATCCCATTCTTCAGGAAAGATGCAAAGGGACTGATCCTTTCACAAGCTTTGTTTTACCATGGAGTGGAGCTGCAGCTGGGAAGAGACAGAAGCTACTTTATTTGTGGACTGAGTTTTGTCTTTCTTTACTTATCTATCCATAATCAGCTTGAAATCTTTCCCTGAGACCTGGAGTAGCTACCTCAAATCAAGCCCCTGTGACAGTCAACCATTTGACACCACACATTGCACTGCCCTGGGATTTTGCAGTGCTTCTGAGTCTAATTCTTTGACAAGGAACAGAAAAGCCCTCAGGGTATGGCCACCTGGGACACTGCTTCTCTGTGCTCACAGAAGTTGTTGCTGGCTCTAGGGCTCTGGTAAGGATTAAAGTGCAGTGTGTATACTCCTTGGTCCATTTAAATGTGAGAAGCTGTGGGTTTGATATCATTACGTTTATTTATGCTGAAAAATACCTCTCAGTGAAAACAGATGCTATAGTATGTTAAACTGAAACAAGGGTAACTACTTAAGGGGTGGATTTCCACAGGGCCCACAGAGAGTTAGGTGCACAGTTCTATTTTAGAAAAGTTTCAAAATCATAGACGACAACAAATTAGATTTCTTAATGCTAAGATCTCTTGGAAGAGATGTAACGTATTATGGTTCCTTATCATTTTAGTCTTTCTTCTGCACATCTGCCTTTATGTGAAGCTGAGGTAATATAATATGAAAGGCTGGTCATTGTAGCAGAGGGTGCTGCTGCAATCCTGCTGTGTCCATGCTAATAACAGGGACTGGGGCCTCTGCTGACTTGTGTCAGAGCCATTACAGCTCTGATGATGGCTACAGTGGCTCGTGCTACTTGAACGTCTACTTAGGGAAATTTTGTGCTGTTACCATGGTTTCTGGAAGCTGCACTTTTTTTTTCCTTTAAGACACATTTGTGATACAGAAAAGAATGTAAAGCTTTTGGGCCAGTTGCTAGCTTTGAGGCACATATTTGAGCATAATAGATGGTGATATTATTTTAGCCTGTTAAAAACTATCTTATAAATTCAAATTATAGTTTTAGACAGGGTGAAACACCAGTCTAAATAACTGGAGGCCAGACTTACTGGGAACAAAGGCTAAAGTTCTTGAACTGAGTGTGTCCAGGCTGAATTTACCACTTTGTAATCTTGTCTTTGGGATCAACTGGGAATAAGAAATGTGATCTGGACTAAAGGAGTAGACTCTCAATCTCGTAAAAATAATTTGTGTAGGAAAAACTGTCACAGAACAGTTTACTAGACAGCATCTTGGAGCCAAAGGGATTGAGCTGCTCTCTTGCAGCAGGAAAAAAAGAAGATCTGAGTGCAAAGAACCATAAATAGATATTACTTGCCTGGTGGCAATTTGAGAGCTGTATTTCAACACTTTCAGATGATTTTGACAAAAATTTCTAGACAGGCAGTCTATGGGCAAGTAGCAGTCACTTTTTAAAGCAACAGACAGAAAAATCGGAGAAAGTTTATGTACAGCATTCAGTACTTGCATGGTACAATTTGATGTGAACCAGTCACTTGCTAAATCAGCTATAGCTCGATTTCAAAACCTTTCCAATTTTATTTTTCAGACATGATGTGTGCCATATTTTATCAAATCATTCTGGATAGTAGCTCAAAAATATTACATCACTGCTGACATAATATGATACGACGTGATAGGCCTGAGATAACCTCATGTGATTCCATGTTTAACACAAGTATCATTTTGTATTGCTGAAGAACATGTTTTAGGTCCTTTAAGGCTAGATTTTTATCATTTTTCTAATTGCAAAGAAGTCTGCACACACCAAGAGCAGTGAGTTTGTAAATGAAAGAAATGACACCTCTAGGGTTATTACCCCTAGTATGGGGGAAAGAGTGGGATTTTTCCTGTTAAAAATGAGAATCAAAACCAAGTCCTTCCAGCTCTGCTGAGCACAGCTGATCCTGATGTGCACATACACCCTTAGCTGTTCACTGTTCAGAGCAGAGGGATTCTCAGCCCACCTGCTATGCAGGTGCTGTAAGACAGCTGCTCTCTAGGCAAGTGCTTCCATAGCAGCCCCAGGAGTTCAGTGCCATGCTTGAGTCCCCACTACAACAAAGTAAAACAGCTATAATTAGTGCCCACACTTCTAGTACTTACTGCTGTCACATACAGGCCTTATGAAGTCTAACACTGTAGTCTTTCTAGATGAATCCTTACTCTCTGTAGCTTGGGAAATGCTAAAGAGAGCAAGGATTCATCTAGAATCTAGTAAGAAGAGTCAGCAACCCAAATGTTTACTGTCCAAAAGGTTAATAGGTTTTTTTCCCTTCTTTTTCTGAGGGATTTCAGTTTTAAATTGTGACCTGGTATCGTAATAAAAGGTTTTGATGCACCTGGAGGAGCAGACTTAACTTCCCAAACTATAATGCCAAACTATAATGCCTTAGTCTGTATCTGAAACAGGGGTCTATGCTATTTTTACGATCACTGATAAGAAAAAAGCATTCTATGTGTGATTGATGTTACCTAATTCAGGTATCTGCCTGAAGTTGATTTGTATCTTAAAATTGCCTATTTTTTCTGCCGAAATTGTGGAGTCTAGACAACCAGCTCTGATGCTGACCTCCACATTTAGGAGTTTGAAGTAAGGTCAAACGAGTCCCTTCCTTGGGTTCTAAAAGGATTCAAGTCTATATACACAAACTGTAATGCACTGAATCACACAAGCCTAAAGCAGAAAAATAGGTAACAGTAAAATACTTATAGCCATCAGCTCTGCAGTGTTTCCTTTCTCTTCTGCAGACATGACATAATTAGTTTGAAAACAGGAGCTATCACAGGCCAGGGTAGTGCTTTCCCAGCTCCTCCCCAAGCAAACAGCTCTTATGAATTCAATAGATCTTTTTTCTGAGCAGAGATCATGGAACTGTGCTGTGTTTTTGTTTGCCAGAGGCTTTTATCCTTTGCCTGTAGTCAGTGACAAACTCAAAGGGATTTGCACCGGTTATTTTATAGTACTATTCTAGTAAAAATAAAACAGACCCCAGAAACTCTGAATTCTTTAATTCCTTCAAATATGAACTTAAGTGGTATTGTTGTGAATTTAGCTTTTTATTTTTAATCTTTCATATGATTTGTTGCTTTTCCTGGAACGTGTGAGCTGTATATTACATAGGGAGGTATGTGCTGTGTATTATATATTACTATATTTTCTTCATATCCTAGAAATCTCATGAGAGTGCAAAATAGGCTGATGATGCTGGAATGAGACTTTAAAACAAAATATAATAATCTTTCAAGCATCATTTAACATCAATGTTGATTACAGTTGCCATGAAATGCTCGTATGCTGCTCCAGGCAAAGAAAGAATGAATCTTTTTTTCCACCTACAAATATGACTGACAACAGCAAGAGGACATAAATGGTCCATTTTTACTCAGATTTACTTGACTAACTTGTACCATTTAGTCACTGTATAAAACAGATGCTTTCCTTTCCAATCTATGTGTAATGAATATCAATAGCAATTTCATAGGAGTATTAAATGACAAGTATGGCAACTGGTCTGAATGAAGTAATGATCTAGCACAGTAATGGTATAAATGATAGTGGTAATAATGACCAAACAACTAAAGCAAAAGCTCTGTCCTGTGGAAATTCATCAGAGTTTTGCTACTGAGTTAAGCAGAGGAGTGGAGGGCTGTTTCACATTTTTACTTCAGACATCAAGAAAGCTACATTTATAAAAAGATTCTGAGGGTCATTCTACTTAAGTTATAATTAATTGGACTTCCCAAAGAATTTGAAACATTTTTTCCTAAAAGTATAGTGTGTTCTAATTTTGTATAAGGTTACTATCTGCTTTAGGATAGTGCTCTGTATTGATAGATCACATGAATATGTTATATGGGTTTTACAAGGAGGTCTCATTCATGAGGATAAAAAACCTCACAACACAATCATTTCCATGGGAGAAAGGGTATGCAGACCCATTTCATCCAGGCAATTCCTGCATAACTCTTAGCTAAGGTCTTTAACATCCCAATGTCTTTCATGGTTACAATATCCTGTGAGATAGGGAAGCTTGTTTTGTTTTCTAATATCTGTGTTCAGATGACAAAGATAAAAGAGCTAAAGACACAAACTATGAAACTTGTCTATATTCATTCAGCATGTCTCTGAAAAAATCCTAAACCCAAAACCTTACTTCTGGACAACCTTGTGTACTAGATAATTGTAGATATGAAATAATGTATTCACATCTTCCTTCTAACTCTTCCCATAAGATAAGCAAGATGTTATTCGAAATAGCAGGACCAATATGCACAGCTCCTTTCATTTACATCTTCATATTAATTTATTAAAAAAAAAAAACAACAACAAACAACTATTTTCATATACCCTTTAGTCATGGATTTGCTTGAATTTTACGTTTTGCTTCTTATTTTAGGAAATTTGTCTAGTTTTGAAAGTGAATGTTTCTTTGTCTGAAACCCTCTAAATTAATATTTGCCACTTCTAATTATTAGGTTACATAGCTGTCTTACAGTTAATTGAAGAGTGGCTCATACTGTGTAGGTAACACCTGTCATGGTAAGAAGAGGATTTAGACAGCTCTGGAAATAAAAATATGCTGATACTTTCCTCATTAAACCATGGAGAGATCTGCAAAACTGAGACTTCCATAAACCAGCAGGTAGCTATTTAATCCATTAAGCAATCATTAAAATAATAAAATAAAAAGAGTCCATCCATTTTAACACACTGATTCCCACTGCAACAGAACTGATATCTTGTGTACAAAGTATATATATCCCAGCTAAGAAAGGGCACCAGAGAGGAAAAGCTCCTCTAAAGAAAGAGGCAAGTCTGAAAGTGGAACAACAGTGGCTTTACAGATCAAGAAAGACATATAGACCATTCCTTCAGTGCTATCATGAAAAACTGTGTACTCTAGGGGCTTAGACACTTGGGTGGTTTATGACAGTGGGTTGTTAAATGCTTACATACAGTAAGAGATCACATAAATGTAATTGAGTCTCACAAAGTTTCACCACAGGAATGTGGTCTCATGCTGTCAGCAGAAAACCAGAAATTTTTTAGCTTTCAGTTTGGAAATTGATAGGGACAGAAAGAAATTACATCAGAGGCTAAAACTGAACCATATCTATTTGCATATATGCAAATTTTCTGTGTATTTCTGCTTTAAAGTTCAAGTAAAGTTGTCATCCTGATTCACTAAGGGCTACCACAGTTTATACAGCACCTGAAATGCCACTTAGTTAAGAAGAAATTTAATCTTACCATCCCTTGTCTGAAGGTAAAAGTTGTGCTTTATCTGAATGAGAAAAATGTAATCTGTGTGTGCCCTACACTACACATACACATGCATAAAAAGTCATAGAGGCTGCTTTTGTTAGGAGGTTTATTTATTTCTTTCAATTGGTCTTTCTGAATTGGTCAGATTTATTCCTTGATAACAAGTGTCCTTAACACTTGGTTATGTTTGTCACAAATTGAAAATTACAGTAGAATTCACATGTGATGTCACTACTCTTATATCAGTGGAGCTCTGCTGTATATGAATTATAAATCTTATAATTAAAAACATGAGGTACAAGTAATGGAAACCCTGTAACTGATGTCCAGCTTCTATGTAAACAACTTTGTTGAAAAGATTGGATGAATCTAGTGCTGATGGTGTTTCCAGATAGCAAGATTCCTGTGTTTTCTATGAATAATACTAAAGTGAGCTTTAAGGGCAAAATGACATTGCAAGTTTAATATTTTTACCAAAGATGAGATGAATAACTATCCTCTAATTGATTACTTACATGACTACAGAATTACTTATCATTAGGGTCCTGAAACTGAAGAGGGACATAAATTCAAATGACTGAGGAAGTTGTGTCTCAGGATGGGACAAAAGGTTACAAGTTAAAAAAGAAACAAATACAGGGTCATTATTTGTTCTCTAGGGATTGATTAACTGTGTCAAAGGCAGTCAGCCAGTGATCTCTCAGTCTCTTCTCTTCAGTGGGAGGTAATGAAATTTAATTAGTAAGAAGAGACAGGTTTCACCCTAAGGACAGGAGTGGAGAGAAAACAGGAACATCGATGTGCACAGAGAATAATGCTACAGTACATAACAATCCCTATTAAAACTGAATTAATAGCCAAAACTATTTAGCCTCTGCACTTGTTGCAGGGCATTCTCACTTTAAATAACCCCCTGAAAAAGGAGGTAAAGCTGTATTTCTGTTATTAATGGTATGAGGCTTAGTTCTGCTAGGGCTGAAGACACAAGTACAACTCTGCTCCTTTGCAATTATATAAATCCTTCCAAGTTCATATCAAAGTGTTCACAGATATTTTTTCCCCTATTAGAAGCAGTAGTTAGTTTGTTTAGGTTCTCTTTTTTCTGCTTTTTCTTTTTTGGTTTGTCTATATAATGGACTTATGTGCCCTGAAGTTCAAATAAATATGAGTTTAGATTAATCCAATTTATATGTTCTTGTGTCTCATTGAGAACCTCTAGGCAGTTTGGTAAAATGTATATTGCTAATGCATCTACAGTGTATGAAGGGCAGAACTGCATTAGAAGAGCTATAAGCCTATGGCTAGGGTCTCAAATTCCTTGCAATATTTGCTTCAATCAGGAGTGAAATTCTCATTAAAACAAGTTCCTGGAATTGCTGTTTGAATGCAAGAGCTTGGAAGTGTGATAAAAACATTCTTGAAGGGGTAGCACATGCCAGCTGAAAGGTTCCTTAGTGACACCCAAAGATGCCCCAGAGAAGGGAGGGGGTCCCTCATCTCAGCCAAGCCACCCAGCTCAGCCAGCTCACCCAGCTGTGGATGGGCCAGAGGTCATAAACAGGAGGTAAGTGTCATTTGCTGGGTGCACAGCAGTCAGCTGGGACCCCTCTCAGTGCTCTCTCCAGGGCATTTGTGATCCCTGACAGCAAGGTGAACAAATGAAGTCTATGATCCTTCAAATGCATGTGCTTCCTAAAAAAAACAAAGCTCAAAGTATAATTCGTGCACTGATATCCTTTTCTTTATCTATTGTTCCTCAGATAATCTACTGAGGTCCATGATAATTCTCTATCATCAGGAAATAGACACTTTATAGATATGTGTGTATGGTGTTTTAGAAGCACATCCAATTTGTTCCAAATGTCACAGTGTGTTAAGTAACCATTGGGCTTTTTTCTTTTAATATATAGGGTGGAAATAACCATCTTTTATTTCCTTACTCTTCTCCAGGGGAAAGAAGCCTCCAGGGATTTAATTGTCTAACTCTCCTTGAAATTCCTGGGCCAGCTTCCCTAGGATGCAGCACAGCCACTCTCTGTTAGTGCTGCTTGAGAAAGAGCAGCCCCTGCCTCCCAGTGCCCTGGGTGCTGCAGAGGCAGATCCGGTGCCAGGCACCTCAGAGATGTCCTTGGGCTCCTCAGACAGAGGCAGGAGTCTGGTTCAGTGAGGCCAGAGCTCCTTGTGGCTTGGGAGTCTAGAAGCAATTCTAACCTTGAACTAATTTTGTTCTTACATTTTACTGCAGAACTGTGATTCCAGTATTGGACAGAGCTATTTCCGAAAAAAATAGAGTTTTTTACTCTGATGTTTGAGTTTGTTTGGGGTTTTTGTTTGTTTGGGGTAGTTTTGGGTTGTTTTTGTTTTGGTTGGTTTGTTTGTTTGTTTTAACAGGGACTTGGCAATGTGTATCATTAAAAAAACCCAACAAAATTAAACCTCAATGATTTTTAATTTCCAGTAATGACTATTTTATCATTCAAAGCGTTTAGAACTATGATTTCCATGTCATACACATGTTTCTGAGGTACTGCAAGGAAAAACAAAATAGAAGATGGAAATGTTGAAGCTTATGCTTGCAGTGTATGTACTTAGGGCCCATTGACTGTTTTGATATTTTTCCTCTCTCATAGTAGATAATATAGTATAACTTGCCTTTGATACTCATCTTTATGCATATTTTAAATAGGGCTTTGAACCATTCTAAAGAAATCTATTATAGAAGCATAACCCTGTAAAACAAGAGAAAATACTTATCTCAGGAAAACTACAGTGAGTATAAAGCCTACTTACTATGTTCAAAATAGCTTTTTGGTAAAACCATCTTTCCGATCACATGTAAGCTAAAGAAATTTGGGGTGCAGGAAGGCACTATTTTACCTCTATGTATATTTTAAATGGAGCAGGAGCAGTGTTTCTAATAATGAGGCTGTGAGTATTCATCTGGCCATGAGCAAACCACAGCTAGACAAAATTTAGTTTGTCTCTAATTAAACACAGGATTCATTTTGTATGTATTTGAGGATCAAACCTCAAAATTCCATCGAACTTTGCAGATGATTACAAAAAAGTTTCTATTACAGTTTTTCTCTCTTCATTACTGTTTTGGATCCTATGTCTTTCAAAATCACCAGCTTTAAATTCTTCTTTAGTGCATAAAAACACACAGAAAAAAAGAATTTTCTTCTGTCTAGGGAGCACTTAGATCTGCCAGCTTCTCTCAGTATATCTCTAAAATTTCTTATTTTTTATTAAATTGACTTATGTTGGCCTAATGAGTGCCCTGTCGAAATCTCACATCTGGTTACTTGCAGGGAGCAGAATTTTTCAAAACAACCCAGCCACTGATCGTCACTACTAATTTATTCTGAGACACAAATTTTAAAAAGACAAGAGAAAAGGAATAAAGAACAAAAGGGTATAAGGTTCAAGCCCATAAAATATCAGAGTAAAGGCTAAGGGCTATCAGAGCTGCAAGAAATATAGGAGATAAGCTAAACAAATGAGAAGTGCTCTTTGGATTCGTCTGAATTTTCACACCTGCAAGAAAAGCTACATTGTATACTTCACTGAGTTTAATGAACCTGCGAGATGTAGCAAGGCTTGCTCAGAGGCCGTGAGTCCAACAGGGTCAGGCGCAGTGTTAGAAAAAAGGAAAATTTCAAACTGCAATAACTACTAAAGATTTCAGAAATGTGTGACAGCTGACATGTTAGGCAGGGAATGAAGGGAGGAAATGTAAGTTAATTGTTCCTCAAAGAAAGAAGTTTCAAATTAAAAAAAGCTTTAATTTAATGTTATATATTTTGATCTTGTAATAAATCTGGTATGTCATATTTCCCTGAGGACATTCAGGGATACTTCAGTTCTGATATCTCCAAAGTATATTGGCTGAGTTGCAAACCATCATTATAAATGTAAATGAGTATATGTCATCTGGGATTTTTTCATCAATCTGAAAGAAAACAGTGGAGGAAATCAGGAAGAAAATGCACCTTTTAATTTAAAATAAATAACTAATGTTTTTTGATATGGTCTAGAGGCTTAGATATGCCATATATGAATGAAATTAGGACATTTCTTTCTTCAGCCAGGTTCTTTCTAGAGGGGGACCAGTTTGAATGCCAAAGCCCTTAGATGTCTCACCCAGCAGCTCCCTCTGTTGTAAGGTTGAATATATGTTTAAGCTGCATAATACTTCCCCAAACACCTCAGAAAGCATCAGCACTTGATAACAAACCAAGATAAGATGCTTCAATGCACACTGTTCACCCTTTGCAGAGAGTTTGTGGGTATAGATAGCACAGTACTGATGCCAGTTACCTTGCTCCATGTGCAGCTGAGAAACTCTCAGATATTCCAGTGAGGGATGTGGCATAAGAACATAAACCAGAACAATTCTATTAAATTTAGAAACATGCTGTCTGACCAATAATTTTTAAACCTCTGTGTATGAATAGTCATGTTGAAATGTTGCCTGCACACTTTCACATACTAACTTAGTATAGTAAAAGCCTATCAGAAATATTTAATTGGCAATGAAGAAAGGCTTCCTCTTTTGTTGTTGTTGTTGCTTTTAAATGCAGAGATTTTATGCCAGAATGTTTCTAATTTTATTTCCATACACTTAAACCTAAAGCTGCATTATTAGAAATTTATTTACATATTTTCTCATCTCTATACTGTGTTTTAGCAAAGCTGCAGAGTGGTATACTCAGCAACAGAGAGTGTTTGTGAATTTTAATATTCCAGTTATAGTTATATCCTCAGCTGATACAGCTGAGCAGACCTCCACTGATTTCAATTGCATTATGCTACACTGACTGCTAAGCCTTTTAAAGAAACTTCACTGTGGCAATAAGTCCTGGGCAGCTGACACTCTGCAGGAAGGAGTATAAAATTGTTGGGGTTTTTTGTTTGTTTTCTTTCAGGACTGAATTTACTAGAATTTTATAGGCTTTTACCTGTAGAGTTGTATTGGTTGTACTTGGACAACAGATGTTCACTTAGTTGCTGTGCTTCATAGCCTTGGAAAAACAGGCTTGAATTGAATTTAATCTTTTAGCTGGATTGTGGTAAAGATTATATTCACTTAAGGAAGTAACTTTGCTGAAAGATATAATCTTTCAGTGGAAGCTGAAAAAAGGTGAAAGCAAAAGGCAAACAGAGGGTGCAATCTATATTCAATTCAAAAATATGTCTTGAAATTCTAGATATGTGAAGAGACCTGTCTTAATGTGAAAACAGGTCTATGTCAGAAGTTCATCAACAAGGCCACTTCTTTCAGGAAACTAGTAACAACATAGTGCAGGGTAAGGTGTGGATCTGGGAGGTTTGAGAGAACTCCACAGTACAGAAGTCTGGACACTGAGGCACATCCTGCTTTCTGAATTTTTTGGAGGTGTAAAAGGCTGTAGAAGAAGCACAAACTGTTAAATGTCATTTTATTTTGTCAAGATTGGCGGTGCATCATACCCTCACTAATGNCCCTCACTAATGCCATTAATTCAGAGACCTTTTAGGCCTGAAATGTCTTCTACATCTCCTAGTCTTGTTCTTTAAATGACCCAGGACACTGAAGTTCATTTCTATAGATATTCACAAAAATACGCCAGTATTGCATCTAGCAACTAGATCAAATTTTCTAGGGAGCTTTCCTACCATGTGTTTCCAAACTATGTGTTTCCCTTGCAAAGAATATCAACACACATGTTATGCTTGCAAGAAGCAGATTTGAATATACAGGAGAAAAAGTTTATGTTAATTTTGTGCCATTGAGGGAACTGAGTTTTCTCCATAGGCTCTTTATGATAAGAACTGTAGGGCCTGGAGTGTTAAGAGAACTAACAGCTTGACAGATTTCACCTGCACTGTCAGGAAAGAGATAATCATTATTGCACTGTAAATATTTAAAAGGTAAGCTTTCTAGCAGGGGCAGCTTAGGAAAATGGCCGTCAGGCCTTAAGCTGATTCCTATTTTGCTCCTATCTGTAATTTTCTCCCTGCACATCTCTCGTGTGGATCAGTGTGGTGTCCAATGTTCTGCTGAATATCCTACAAAAGACCAGAAAGCATTAGCATTTCACAGTGGATTCCTTACTCACACCTGGGATGAGGAGACAAGGAAAGTTAGTAAAACACTATAAAAGTGGGGTTTTTTAGAGGCTGAGGACTGTTATGTTCTACATAAATAGAACAATCAGAATAACTAATTCAGCAATACTGGTCATTATTTATGAGTATAAATGGACACTGTGTTCAAATTAAAGTAGCAATTTGTTCTTAGGCAACTAAGAATGTAAGCAATTACCAAGTTATTAAATCTTAGATGACATTATAGTGAGCAAATGGGTCGGAACCAGTTGAAATAATGAAGAACAGGTGAAAAAGTTTCCTATCACTGTCTCATTAGTTAAAACAAGAAAGACTTGCCTGATTAAAAAAATGAAAAAAGTGCCAAACTCGCTAATATTTGATCACAGTGTTAAATATTTTTACTTGTTTTACTTTCACTTTTTCTTAATTTCAGTCTGCGTTTATCTGAGATGTCTGACTTGTCCTATCCTTGTACCTACCCGCTTTTGTGCATTTTCAGCCTTCAGTCAAATAAATAAAATTCCTTTGCTGTCCATCTTTTCATTTCTTTCCTCTTCATTTCACTGTCCATGATTACTTCTCGTCTTGAAATGCAGTAGCATGTAATTTGCACTACCAAAAGCTCAATCAAAATAATAATACATTTGAGAGTCTCAATCAGAGATTGTACACTGTTTCTTTGCATCACTTTTAAAGAGATCACATAAGAAAATGCAATTGATGGCATGTGAAACCACCTCACTAATCTTGATTTTGCCTGTGTCTGCTAAAAACACTATTAAAAAAAAGTTAAAACTTGAAAATAGGAAAAATGATCTAGCTAGAACGTAATGTCTCCACATACTAGGCAACAACATTTAAATAGGCAGGTCATTTGCTGATGTTCAGCAGTAACAATGAATTTTAGGCACTGGTACCAGTAATTTTTATTTTTCATCCATATATTTCTTTTATATTCATATTTGAGATGCCTGGTTTTCAATATACTGGAATTTTCCTGCAGGTCTCACACAGTCATTTCCCATATGTATCTGCAATTTAGGGAAATAAGAAGTTCAATATCAGAAATTAAATCAGTATTGGAAATGAATGTGGTTACTTCTCAGTAAAATTCCTCAGCAGTTCATTTCCTCAGACCCCAGAGGACTGAAATAATTGATAAATATTAATTTACTGAGGATATGAAATAGCAAATTAATGGAGAGAATGATATTACTCTGAACCCTATTAATCACATAAATTTCTAGACCTAATAACTCTTTGAAAAGATGACATATTGATGACAAGTGTTTACAGTGGTGTGCTAAAAAATTGCTGTTTTGCTATGCCTCTATCTGTTTGGTACATCTGCCTGGTTTTTCCCATATGGTAAATTATTTAGGATAAGGAGTTTTACTTAATTGTGTTTTTACATGGTGAAGCTTTGTGAAATCTCAATCCTGAAATTCCACAGTAACACAAACAGTAATAGCAATGCCATAGGAACTATGATTCTCCTTGATATAGGAGGTAGGACAATGTATCTCCTTGATTAGGAAATAAGAAAGAAATCTCAAAACACATTTTATGGATATCAACTGGTTTTTTAATCCTCATTATGTTAATATGTTTGTGGGTTTTTTTTTGGGAGGGGGTTAGTTTAATTATGGGTATTTCTGTGCTCCATTTGTAAGGCATTATTTTTACTGGGAGTTCACGAAGATAGGAACAGATGCCATGGTGTTTCATGCAGATCTTGTAAAGATTAGCAAGTGTGCTCCCACTGAGTCACTGAAGCTCACATATGTATTCACCTGGGCAGCATACACACCAAAGTGAATTTAATATCTCAGCCATCCCCGAATCTTTAGGCTAGACTGTATGCTCTTAACTGACACTAGGACATGACCACTCACAGCAAAATTTTCAAAAATAATTTGCAATGCTGCCTCAGCTATCCAAAGAATAAAGCCTTGAATATAAATAAATAAAGGGAACAAACACCAAAGCTATGAAAACCACACTGCCAGGAACAAACCCATTAAAATCAATGCAGGCCACAATCAATAGTTAAGATGTTAATATTCTGAGTAAGTCCTTGAAAGCTATCCTTATATATGCAAGCTAGGAAAATATTTGTGAGCAGAAAAATCTCAGAAATATTCAGTAATACCTTATCTAAAAGAGGAAGTCTTGGTTATGTCCAGACAATGCTAATAAAATACTCTTTTATCTTGATTCATGCAAAAGATCAATTAAACTAATGCTTGCAAAGTGCTTTGGAGGTGAAAGCAACTGCTGCATGATGCTCTTATGCTAATGATACCTCCAGTGAATTCTCTTGCACAGCACTTCAAGACAGAAGAAAAATAGGCAAGAAAAAAGAAGTCAACTCCCTTCATATGAACCCTGGGAAGCAAGGCAGGGATTGACAGCCACTCTGCTCTTAGGGGATCCATGACAAGTTTCAGAGCTCTGACTTTATCCCTTGGGATCCTGTATGCATTCATGGGCAGCCATAGAGGGTTACAGCTGCAGAGGCACAGCCTAAATTCTAAAATTCTACCCAGGATCATGCCATAGCTGCCATGCAAAACTGCAGCCCTGAATTCAATTTCAGAGTGTGTTTAGCTCAAATCAAAGTCCAGGTGGGCGCCCCAACCACGTTCAAAGTGTTAAACCCTTGAGACTGCCCTTGTGATGTGGCAGGGAAGAAGTCATGCCAGCTCACCTGTGGAAGGTGCAGGATGGGGGTGAGCTACATCCAAAGAGTAAATGTAAAAGGTGCTGCTTCCTTCCCCTTTCTGCCTGCTACACCTCTGTGGGCACTGCCCCTGTGCCTCAGTGTGAGGGAAGATTCATTCCCTCAAAGCACTGGGGAAAAGCTTAGGTTTCATGAGCAGTAAAAAATAACTTTAGAGCAGATTCACATTACTATATGATATAGGCAAGCTTCCTATTTGGGATTTCTTTTTTTTTTATTTTATTTTTGTGTCATTTGCAAGAGTAAATTGATCTCTTTTTTTTTTCTTTTTTAAATAATGACAGAGCATTTTACTACATTTACATAAAGTTTGCTAAAATTATGTATTGCAAAACAAAGTCTTTTTTTGTATCTGAGGGAGATGTTTTAATATATCTGTGTTCTGTTCCTAAACTATCCCAATGATGTTCTTCACCAAAATCTTGACTACAACTGCTGATCTAAGAAATACCAGCCTACCTTGCATACATATCTAATAATGTTTCAGCTCTCAGGTGGCACTATTCTTCTCCACTAATTCCCAAACAGAATGAGAAACACTGGACGAGGAATCAGTGTGCCATGCTTGGCATACTACCGACAATGCAGGAAAATGATTGCTGTCAGTTTGCTTTTTCTGGTAGACTACAGGAATCTAAAACTCATAAACAAATGCATGTCAAGGAGGTTTTCTGCCTTTTATTTCTATAAAGAAGAAAAGTGTTCTAAAAAGGAGGAGATGGAACAGATCCTGGAGGATGTGTATTTGCATGCACCATACCCCACCTCTCCAAGAAAAAATTACTAAGAATGTTTGGTAGAATTAAAATTTATTTTACTATTTTTTCCTTCCATTAAAACATTGGAAAACCAGTCTCTGTCATGCAGTTATTTATTAGATCCCCTAGAGCAGTACACTCAGGTAAGACATCAATTTAATGATTTGGGAGAGTGGTTTTGCTATTCTGCCTTTATGACTGTCAACAGCTACAGTATTGTTATCACTTTAGAGGTAAGTATAATCTTACCTCTGTATTATTAATTAATTAGTAATTTTTAGAAGAACTGAGAAATATAGATGTGATCTTCAGTGGTACCTCTCAGAGTGTCCATTGAGTCAGTTGAGAAGCCATCACCTCACTCATAAAATGGAACCATCTGTAAACTGAAATTGCTGTGTACAGTCATGAGCAATGTCATCTCTTTTGTCACAAATACTATATGATTACAACAAGACTTTCATCATCTATGTTGTTCTGTACGTTTTACAGTACATTGCTCTGGCTAACAGGGTAACTCTGCTATAATAGCTCTCTTTGGACTTGTGCAAGGCATCTGATGCTGTCACACATGACACAGGATCACAGAATCAATAAGGTAGGCAAACACCTGTAAGATCATCAAGTCCAACCATCAACCCAGGACCACCATCCTGTTCACCACTAAACCACGTCCTCAAGTGCCACATCCACAGGAATTTTTAACACATCCAGGGCACTTGGCAGGCTTGAGAAATGGGTCTGTGTGAAACTCATAAAGTTCAACAAGGCCAAGCATAAGGTCACTGCATTTGTGTTGGGGCAATCCCAAGCACAAACACAGGCTTGGAAGAGAAGGGGCTGAGAGCAGCCTTGCCAAGAAGAACTTGAAAGTCTTGGTAGACAAGAACCTCAACACCACTGCTACCAACGTGCACTCACAGCACAGAAAGCCAAGCATATTCTGGGCTGCATCAAAAGCAGTGTGGNCAGGACAAGAGGGAATGGCTTGTACTTGAAAGAGGATAGGTTTAGATTAGATATTAGGAATAAAGTCTTTACTTTTACCACGGGGGTGGGAGATACTGGAGTTGTTTGCCTAGAGAAACTTCCTCATTCTTCCTCATGAATTCCTCATTCCTGGAAGTGTCCAACACCAGGTTGGATGAGGCTTTGGTGGTCTGGTGGANACTGCAAAGGGGCTTCTTACAAGAACAGATAGAAACAGGACAAGAGGAAATGTCTTTAAACCAGAAGAGAGTAGGCTTATATTAGATATTAGGAATAAAGTCTTTACTTTTACCACGGGGGTGGGAGATACTGGAGTTGTTTGCCTAGAGAAACTTACTCATTCTTCCTCATGAATTCCTCACTCCTGGAAGTGTCCAACACCAGGGTGGATGNTGAGGCTTTGGTGGTCTGGTGGAAGGTATTTCTGCTCATGGCATGGGTATTGGAGCTAGATGATCTTTAAGGTTCCTTCCAAACAAAATTATTTTATGATTCTAAAATATTGCTGTATTTAATCAGTCTGTCTAATATCACCATCACATCTTAAGTAATTTTTCTTGAGCTAGTAGTGATAGGGTTGTATATGCAAATAATTACAATTTCAACAAATAAAAATAACCATATCTTGCCATTATGTTGAAAGAATTGCTCACTTGACATTCTTACTCTAATAGATACTTTAAAAAGAGGTTTAATATGATATTATTTCTGGCATAACAGCAGAAAGTGAACATAATTTTAAAACAGGATATTTTAAGACTGTTACCTGCTCCTTAGAGCAAAAATTTCATGATAACTAAAGTTAAAATAGGTGATACATTTTCCTGTGTGAAAGTATAGTGCAATAAAATGAAATGTGTGGGAGTTAATCTTTCAAAATAAAGCAGAAGTAAAAGTGTGTTAGAGAAGATTTTCTTTGGTAATTTTTACTTGAATTTGTTTTTGGAAATATGTCTATTGACAAAGTGAGTTTTTCTTTTCTGAATATGTCTGTAATAATGTATTTCAGGCACTGAATATTAATTACATCCTTCATTTTATATGTAGAAATTGGTTAACTAACACTATAACAATAACAATTTTACCTACTTAAACAGATCTTTTATGAAATAAACTTTATGCCTAATGGGGACCTTATTATTAAAATAGGATAAATGAGAAGTAATGATTTTATTTAATGAAAGCACAGTTTACATTAATTCCAGCATGCACACAGTTCATTGATATTTATTCAAATTATACCAAGGCATATGGTGGCTTAATCTTCCCAGATGTACTTTATTGTTAGTTCCTAATGTAAGGTTCTCTATTAGGAAGACTTGTGAGAATGTGTAGATTCATTCTACACAGGACAGAAGGGAATTTATAAATTAAGTGACCGCGTACTTCATTTTGGATCTGTCCATGGTGAAGAAACCACTGCTTCTAGTCAGGGGTTCTAACTGGAAATGTGTGACATAATAAGAAGATCCTCTGATCCAAGGCACAGGACAGCCCAATATCTCTAATTTGTGTTCTTCAGTACAAAGTTTGAA
Source organism: Buphagus erythrorhynchus (assembly GCA_013400855.1). Lineage (NCBI taxonomy): Eukaryota > Metazoa > Chordata > Aves > Passeriformes > Sturnidae > Buphagus > Buphagus erythrorhynchus. The sequence goes on from VZTT01050901.1 coordinate 118,013, forward strand.
TTTTAGTCTTTTTCAAAAGAAAAAATAAGGTCACAAGATTTATATTAATAAGATTGTGAGCACACATGCTCAGGATATGAAGACACTAGTATGGCTCAAACCTACTTCTCCAGGTCTTCTGTGCTCCCCCAGCTACGACACTGCAAAAATGGGCAACACTCTCTTTCCATGTTGTGCTGGGGCCAAGAAAGATAAATATCACAAAACTGAAGGGAGAGCAAGGAAGATGAAGAGCAACTGTAGAAGACACACAGAAGCAGCAGCTGGAACTCTAGGACTCTACCACTTGTGACTAGGAAAATTAAGACATCATTGTCAGCTTAATGCATAAATGCATAAATATTATATATTAAATCATTGATTTTAACAGAACAATTGATACAACATGTAACTGTGAATATAGAAAGGGTGTCAGTACTGCTTTGGTTTAATCCCTTTCTAGAGCATCTCTAAACCAGGAAAATGTCTCCACTGGTACAATGGGAATATAGATGTACTGTGTGTTTGCCACTCTGTCAGCACTATTTGTATGTAATTGTTCTTTTTGATTAGTTTCAATTCCCTTGAGACACTATAGGAAAAGGAAAACAAAATTCAAATGACATTAGCAAAGTTTGCTCTTATTTTTGAAATAGGTCATATAATACTCATTAGTTTGCTCTGGCTCAAGGTGTATCAGGCACCAGTTTGAAAAGGAGGCTTTCTGTGACCTAAGGTAAGAAAAAATACATTTCATGGAAGTGCTGAGTAAGCTGTTAGTCTGCAACACTCCACCCCTTGAGAACATTAATACTGTTAATAAACTCATCATACCTCCATACACACACACCCACACATGCACACACCTTTCCTGCACCCTGCCCCCAGTTAATTATTTCTTTTAATTCTTTGCTCTGTATTTGGATCTCACTTGACTGTGTTCTTCTTTTTGCCATCACTGGAATGGATCAGAGAAAGCTTTCTTTTTCCAGAAGTTCTTTGCTGGGTAGTCATGTAACTCTGCTGATTAAAGAGCTGACTGCATGGCTCTGTGAGAACACTCCAGGGGAGAGACTTGGACCGCAAAGAGAACAGGGAGAACTCCTGATGGAGACAGTGCCAGAACACACAAGGAGACCTGCTTTCAGTCAAGACTTCAAATGGAGACAGACTCTTTAAGTTTTAATATAAAAACATTACCAAATCAAACAAAACAAACAAACAGAAAAACCCTGCAAAACAAAACAAAGGTGTTTGGAAGCCTTCGAAGAAGGAGTAAAAGCACATGAGAGTCAGGTTGGACAAGTCTATGAACAATGAAATGTAAGGGCAAAGAAAAAATTTCACATATTGTAAATTGATAAATCAAATCTGAGGACACACATTTAGGCTATGCATTTCCCATCAAATGTGAATTTCCTAAAAGTTTTCTGGAAAATCTGGTAAATCTGCAACACCATAGGTCATAGAAAGTAGTCTTTTTACTCTTCTAGATCTCAATATTCTGTTTTTTCCAATCCTCTCTGGATTTGTACGTGTGTTTGTACATCTAAAACTGCTAGTCCTGACTACCTAGGCACACGTAGAAAATACACAGCAAATGCCAAAGTTTACACCAGAAGAAAAATATATCACTGTCTGTGCCTTCAAATAACATAAATAGGTAAAAACTGATTGTAACAGAAATTGTACAATAATTTTTTTTTTTTGTCTTTTTATGCTGTTACAGAACTGGTAATGACTGCAGTTAAGCCATGACAGGGAAGAGGGATTCCAGTTTGGGCTGCTATAAGTACTGAGATTAACCCATCCATGCTGCATTCCCTTCTACACTAAATGATAGTAGCTTTATCTGATCATATAACTCTTGCTATGAATAAAGCAAGTTTGCTCAGCAAGCCCACTATAAAATGTCAGAGTTCTGTCTGTTCAATCATAATTGAAGAGCAGCAAAAGACCCCATTAATTGTTCTTTCGATGTTCATTTTCAATCCGGGTGCCATAAACCTTTCTGCCAGGGTTATCTTTCCATTTCTCTACTGATATAACTTGTCCTATACAGGGTTCCTTCAATCCAGTTTTGACTGTATTGCTAAGGCAACCAATTGTGTACTGCAAGCAGCAGACATCTTTTCACTATCAGACTGACAAAGCAGTACTTTTAAAAAGTGTTTTTATTTTATCTTTAAAAACTAAGTCCCTAGGGAACAGCACCAATTTACACCAGTCAAATATTTGGATCAAAGAGCCAAAAAAAAGAAATTCCAACAAAGAGCACAGTGAAGGAGAAGCAACCTGGGTTACTTAGGAATGACTGATCTATGCACTGAAGGAATCCCCAAAGTCTGAAAATATATCTGATCTTTAATTAGCACCATGGAGTCAGAGTGCCCTACTGTTCCTGGCTGAGGAGAAGGGAACAGAGACTACATCTTTTTCTTGTTTTCTGGGGAAGCAGTGGCATCTTCTCTCTCTGTCAGTAGCTAGTCCTTTAAGGCATGTACAGTAGGATTTTTCATCCTGCCAATTGAGTCCACTGCAAAATGATAAATTGTGCTCTCTGTGTTCGAGGGGAGAATTCACTGTAGTTTAGCATTATCCTTTCCATAGAGATCCTGGGGTTGGTAATCTTGCCAAAGCCCTGGGAGAACTGAATGGACTTTGTCACATTGCTGTGGATGGATGTGATGCTGCCTAGATCAAAGAACTGGTACACTTAAAGCAGCTGCATTAAGAATGTACAGGCTGCCTTCACCAGGACTGCTTCTAAATTTTCAGAATTTGCCTTTGCAACCCCAAATTTTTATCCTCTTAGATTTTATTTATGCATGATGGGCCCCAGTCAGACCAACTGTATATTATTTCAGTGTTGCTTTCCCTAAAAGTTCCCATAAATTCCAATAAAACCATACATCTACTTTTAGGAGGAGTGTACTCCCCTAGGTAGATCTTCCTCAAGGCAGTGGTGCTCAGCACTCCTGCATGTTGAAAGGCTTGTCTGTGTCACATTCCAAGGCAGGCAAACTCAGAACCTGCCAAAATGTGTGTGGGAAGGTGCTGCTTTTCCTCCTGCTCTGCACAAGCTGGAAGCTTTTTAATCTGCAGGGGCTCCCAGCTGGGGACAGTGAGCCTCTGTCCAGGAGAAGTGGTGTCTGCTAGAGAAAACTGCTTTCATGTGTCCTCCATCCCTGCCACCCCACATACTGCTCGTAGGCTCAATATTATTCTCCTTGACCATGTAATCCTTAAACCCAGCAAGAGACCTGAAACACTGACCTGACTTCTTCCTATACACCACTCTGGCAGGAAACACTGAGCTCACTGCACCAATCTTAGTCAGGGAACCAGGGTGGGTGTACCTGCCTGGTCCTCTTCACCTACCTAGCATCCTCCTGCCTCACATCTTGGGGCATTTTCCTAGTTTTCCAAGTCTAACTTCCCTGCCAAGGCAGGGTCACTTAGAGCAGGTTACACAGGAACATGCCCAAGTGGGTTTTGAACGTCTCCAGAGAAGGAGACTCCATGAGCTGGGCAGCCTGTTCCAGTGCTGCCCCCAGTGTAAAAAAGTTCTGCCTCATTTTGAGGTGAAACTACTTGTGTTTTAGTTTATGGCCAGTCCTTCTTGTCCTGTCACTGGGCACCACTGAAAAGAGTCTGGCACCATCCTCTTGACACCCTCCTTTGAGAGGTTTAAATGCATCAATGAGATCCTTCCCAGTCTTCTCTTCTCCAGGCTGAACAGGCCCAGCTCCTGCAGTCTCTCCTCATAAAAGATGCTCCAGACCCCACATTGTCTTTGTGGCCTCCACTGGACCCTCTCAGTAGCTCCTTGTCTTTCTTGTGCTGAGGAGCCCAGAACTGGACACAGCATTCCAGATGTGCCTCACAGGGCTGAGTAGAGGGGCAGGATCACCTCCCTTGGCCTGCTAGCCACGCTGCTCCTGATGCACCCCAGGACACCACTGGCCCTCCTGGCCATAAGGGCACTGCTGGCTCATGGACAGCTTGTCACCCACCAGGACCCCCAGGTCCTTCTCTGCAGAGCTGCTCTCCAGTAGGTCAGTCCCCAGTCTGTGCAGGCACTTGGGGTTATTCCTCCCCAGGTGCAGGACCCTGCACTTGCCCTTGTTGCACCCCATTATGTTTCTTTGTACCCTTCTCTCCAGTCTATCCAGGTCCTGCTGAATGTCAGCACAGCCTTCAGGTGTATCAGCCACTTGCCTGTTTAGTTTTGCTTTTGGTATATTGTTGTTGTTTTGAATGTTTTGCTTAGTATTTGGTTGTTGGTTTGGGGTTTTTTTTTTCATTCTGTGTAGACAGAATGATGTGCGTTTTTTCCTTAAATATACTCTTGGAAACTCTTATATACTCTTATTTTTGGTTAAAATACTTTAAAAAGAAAACAAAATGAAAACAAAGACACATACCAGGAATGGAACGTTCCACATAAAATCATAACATTTATGAAGTTTTGAGCAGCAGAAAACAGCATCATAGGAAGTGGAAAGTGTCGAGCAGCTCCTGTAGTGTCGAGCAGCTGCTGTAATTGGTGCCAGTGCTCATGACTTCAATGTTTAAATCAAGGCATGCAGGATTGAAAGCAGAGAACCAAAGTGCATTTCAAAGATGATATAGAGGTCTCAAAAGAGAAACATCAAGCAAATGTCAAAGAGGCTCTGTTCTTACTTGAGACGAGATGACTCAGTTGAATCTGTTTATATTTTTCTCCCCAGTTATCAGACACTGAGTGGGCTTTGGAAAATGAAGAAAAACAAAGAGGTGGATGGTGTAGCTGGGGTCAATGCTGGCATAACTGCTGGAGAAGCCTTGCTCTGATCTGGGGTCTTGTAAGCCAAAGACCACTGAGATTCAAATTTATTTCTCATCCATTCAAACAAACAAGCAGGAATGTCCTGCTTCCCTCTGCTCCTGGGCTAACCCCAGGACAAAGGGCCCAAACCAAATTCTATAGTCAGTGCTGGGTACAAAGAAGTGAGGATGAGACCAGCAGCATGAGATGACTGAAAGGGAGGCTTTGCCCTGTGCTTCCCATTCCTGCTGGGCTTCCCAGGGCTGACAGTTCCCTGGGGCTCTGAGGGCTGTTTCTGCAGCTGTAAATGTTGTCTTAGGCACAAGTATTAGCAAGAGATTGAAAATATTTTGAGTTTTGGTTCTCAAAATCAGCTTTGAATCTTACCCTTTTCAAACTAATCTCTTCATGTTGAATGAGAAATCTTTTTAAGCTTCAGTATTTTAGCTTGTCAAATTACTGAAGAGAATCCAAGCTAATTTTTTGTTATATTTTTACTGTCCAAAAAATTTTGTCCATCTATAAGGACTGTTTTGGTCTGATGTTTTGAAGAATTTTGAAAGTAGATATCGTAAAAAATTAAAATACTGACAAAAATTTTATTATTTTTCAGAGACCATCTGTGTTCTCTTATACATTATCCTTCTCTTAACAAATTGACAGCATGGAATGAAATTTTGATCTCCCTTTTCTTAGAGAAGAAAAGATTCATCCTTTTCTATTTCTTTCCATTTTCACCTTGGATGAAGTAACTTCAAAAGGATCCAATAATTCTATTATTTAAATTGAAAAGAATTAATAACAAGAAATCTTATAAATATGTGAGGCAAGAGAAATTCCATTAAGTTACTATTTTCAAACTGTCAAAATTAAGAATTGAATAAGAAAGAAGAAAAATACATTTTTGCATATTTTTAAGTTCTGAAAACATTACAGGATAATTTTACTGAAGGTAGAAATCTCTAATTGAGGTATTTTTTTTATCACCAGATATAATGCTATTCTAAAATGAAGCCCTCAGTGAAAGTCCAGGTGTAGACGTTTTTACAGTAAGACTATGAAAGTGTCAGAATCAGCATAAATCTTTAATAATTGGTAATCACAAAATAACTACTAGTCCGTGTATTCTGGATCATGAGTTGAAGTCTCAGGGATGCTCCTGGCAGTCTCCCCAGGCACAAGTGTGACCAAGCAAGCTCCAGCTCAGTGCCTTTTGATTAGAAAGTCAGCTTGAGATGTAATGGCTCAGGTGGACAACCTCTGTGAAGGTGTTAAGTGCAGGATGATGAAACTTTAGAATCCTTTGAAACCGCATTTGGTATAAAACACCAATTAGTGCATCAAAGGCTCACAGGAAGCAGTTTCACAAAAGCTGTAGAGATGAAAAAAGATAACTACTGGTGACTTTTGAATATCAGATTGACAATGCAGGACTTTTCTCTGCAGTAAGTTCTCCAATGCTTTATCATGATTGTATTTTTTTCAGCTAGGACACTATTTCTCAGTCTAATTAATATGCTTTATTAATGTAATTTTCAAAAAATCTAGTTTTAAACAATACTTTACTGGATTTCATTTTGCAGCTTGCTGTAGTATCTTGAGCAATTGCTATATTTTCTTTGCTTTTGCACTAGTTTTTCATTTGTCAGCCACTACAAATTTATTTAAGCAAGCTATGCCTATTTTGTGCCTTAATTTTCCCTCATAAATCACCTTTATTTATGGGAGGGTGAACCTTCATATTATATTTTTTCTAGTAGACATAAAATAACTTATGCACTAACAAAAATAAGAATACAACCGAGAAAAAAAGTACCATACAGAAAAAACCCTGCAACAGGAAAAGCCTTCTAAAGTGACAAAATTTGTGCAGTGTCTGTGTGTAGCTTTTTGAAAATCAGGTTCCACATTTAAAAGACAAGATATCAATTACTGGTTGCTTTTAAAAATGTATCTACTATTTTATAATCAGTAGACTTCTAAATGGTATAGCAGTGTTGTTGTTGCTAAAGGTGTTAAGAGTTGTAATTTGGGGTTCACAGTAAGAGAAAAGAGCTGGTATTGCAAATATAAATTTTTTATTATTATTTTGTCAGATTCACCCACCTGAGCTCTTCCATTTAATCTTTCCCATCTCTGTATCTTTTTTTCTTGAGCAAAAGAAAGAGCAAATTGCTATCTTAATTCTTTCCTGTAGCCACATTTACTACACTAATTTTGAGCTCTGCTCAAAAAATTCCCAAAGGACTGAAGAGCAAGACAAAAAATAAATTTTTTGACTGAATTACAAAGAAGGGTGACCTTGAGAGCATGAACTTTGCTTGAGTTATAATGGGTGCAGTAGTGTATAAAATTTAAACTTTTCTCTGTAGATGAATGTCAACAGTGGTTTGCTCTTTTCACAAATGATCAAGTAAGTACAATGCCGAATATACAGAAAACCTTTAAAAAGTACCCTTTTTTTTCCCCCAGAATATCCATCAAGCACATCCACACTGATGACAGTTTGCCACTTGCCTGTATTTGTATAGCATTGTGATACTTAGAGAAGACCTTTCTGACTGAGTTCACTCAGTTGCACCTAAGTTGCAAGGAGTTAGGTCACCCAAACTCTCTTTGGGAAGCTATTTTTTTTAGGCTTTCCAGCTGACTTATCCTTCAAAAACACAGTGCTGCGAAGTAGAACTTATTGAGGAAAAAATATATCACCTAGGAAAATTTAATTTTGAAGGGCCAACTTGTAAAACCATGCCAAACTACATCAGTTTTGATGAATCTTCTGATCAAACAAAGTTTTATGTCTTGTCTCTTTTCCATTGAGGCTCTCCCCTTCCCTTTGGGCAGTCAGTCTTTGCCTACAGATATGGGATCTCAGTGGCCATGGAGATAGATGTAAGACAGCCTGCTTGAAATGCCTACTTGGGTTTGAGCTGCACCAGGTTGCCAGGGCCATCCTGTGGGAACAAGATGCTGGGAGGCAGAGCAGCAGAGGAAAGGGAAGAGGGATGAAGAGGGTAAAGGGGATTGTGAATTTTCGGGTGTTTTCCCATAGAGGTGTGAGCCAAAAACTCTGGGCACTTCATCCATTTCATGAGGGAATCACAGCACTGCAACAGAGGCTGCCTCCAATGAGATATTAAGTCAGCTCTGTCAAAGCTGGGTTGAATTTATCCAGATGACCAACATTTCCAGTCGGTGAAGTCAGCTCCCCATCTCCCAGAGCTGTGAGGCCTGGAAATGACAGCCAGAGAGGCTTGTATTCTGCTCTCTTGGAAACTCATCTTCTGTCTAAATTTGAGATTACTGTTACCACTAACAAAGAAAGAGACTGAGGCCTATTCAACTAGACCTTTTTTTTTTTTTTTTGAAGTGAACAAAAAGGCATTTTGAGAGTTTCCCTCTTTGACTGCTTCTTTTGTATGTGAATTCTCCACTCCTTCTCTGGACCAAAACACGTGATTTCCAGGCTGTTGGGACACAGTGCCCAGGAAGAAAAGGCAGAAGGGGCAGAGGCCACACAGTGAGACCTGACATCAGAAAATTAGGATGGCAGAAGGATGTGGGCTGGTACATTACTGGCTAGATTTGAAATACCTGCTGTTATCCTTCTCATGTCCTGTGGTCTTTCAAGGACAAAATAACATCTTTTGTCCAAGTTGCTTACTTAATGCCTCTCCTTGCGTTCTCACCTTCCTGTAAATGTATTCATGAGAGCAAGTTTCTACCCATAACAAAAGCAGGCTACAAAATAATGCAAGATGATGCATCTAAAAGCTTTACACAGAATCATACCAGAGTACAATTCCTGGGCACATTTGGTTTTGCTACAATATTGATTCTATGTTTATTTTCCAGTAGAAGCAGAAACCTCCTTATTTTTCATTCATTTTGATCTGTGGCCTGGACAAAATTATGAACATATATATGTAAATATACTATTTAAAATTAAGAGCAAATAATTACATTATTAGCAGCGACATTAAAATTCCATTTGTTAAAAATTAGATTTTAATTTACTACATGCTTCATGATTCTGAACAGAAAATTTTCATTTATTTTTCTTCAGAAAGAAAGAATAACCAGTGGGAGAAAAATAGGTATTTAGAGCCAAATTTATCTACCCCACGCACATATGAATTTTGCAAAAGAGAAAGGCATAGCAAGGTACTTTAAAAGATTGAGGACTATTCCATGAACAGCTATATAGAACAATATTCATGGGGGTAAAGGGTTTTGAAACAATTTAAACTCTCACCATTTCACAAGGAAAAAAAATCAATCAGCACTAAATGCACATTAAATGCATTTCAAAAGTTTGTTTAGCTAAAAGAATACATCTGGCTTTAATTAGTGTGGTTATATAGGGAGGCTTGATCTCCTTCAGTGGAGAGGCTGAACTTTTTATTTGCACTTAAATCAGATAGGGGATGAAACTTACAGCTTCATATCCTAATGCTAAAACTGGAAATGTTCTTATTAAACTATTCAGCTGGGTGTCTGGATGGCAAGTTACATTTTTCTGTGACAGAAACAGAAAATATGAAAGAAGATCTTGTTGATCAAACATTTATTTATTCATTGCAGATAAAGGACTCCCTGGAAAGCAATGAACTCTGTTTTCCTTGTGGTGCTTTAAATCCTTAATGACTGTACAAGATACATATGTATTTTCCTTGCACGTGCTGTGTTTCTTGCCAATGGTAAAACATCTAAACTTGAGGGAAAGTGGTGACATAAGATTGAAAAATGTTAGAAAGATAAAGTGTTAATTGCAACAGCTATTTTGTAACTAACTAAATGTGAGCTAAAATTTAGATTTCTTCAAGCAGAAGTTTGTAGAGGAAAACTTTGGACCTTTTCAGTAGATAATCTCTTTAACTAATATTGTCACCTCAAACATAACTGTGATGATTTTACTGAAAGAATATAATGACTGAAAAGATGAATACTGTCATAGAATAAAACTATATTGCTGTGGTGAAAGTAATTTAAAATCTTCATTAACATATATTGAGAATCTCAATGTTTTGGTGAAAAAGGTAGAATAAAATTGAAAATATGAACTATCTCCATTTTCATCCTAGACCCACAAAACAAAGACTGATAAGATGGCAACCAAAGAAATGTGAAGACACTGATTCTAATGAAAGATGTGTGAGATGCATTGAAGTGAGTGGTAACATAAACTAGGTTGAGACAATTCTTGTTCTGCAGCAAGCAGGAGGATGTGGGAAGTGGGGGAAGTCTGAAGCCCTGGCTGAGCAGAGGAAAGGTCTGCAGAGTCCAACAGAGCCTGTTGAGGGGAGCTGGGGACAGAGTAGAGAGGGAGCAGAGACAGTTCCACAAGGAACAGCACCAGCACCACAAGCACCAAGATTCCCCTTTAATAATAGGAAAGCTGTCACCAAACCTTGCTTCACCAACCCATAGAGCATTCCACCATCACTGCTCATTTACAGCTAATGCACAGTTAATTTATTGTATCCTGAAACTGGGTCAGCAATAAATACACATTTTTGATAAGTGGCAACAGAGCACGTGTCTCTCTGCTTTGGTGTCTCATGGTTGCCAGGATAGCTGTCTGCCCTGCTGTATAGAACTGGGTCCAGGTCCTTTAAAAAAAAATTTTGTGGTGGTGTCAGAAGAGCCCTTAGTGTTCCTGTCCAGAAATCAGGGGGTGTGCAAAGCAAGAACTTGCAGTTTTGAGATACGAGACAAATGTCTCAAGAAGAAAAGAGAGGTGACATCCAAACACTACAAAGGACTGGTGCTCCAAGTA
>VZTT01050902.1:28997-39316 GCA_013400855.1 Buphagus erythrorhynchus
CGGAGGCAGCCCGCGGAGAGGCACCGGCCCGCTGCGCTCGCCCGCCCCGCTGCGCTCGCCCGCCCCGCTGCCCGCCGCCCCATGGAGCTGTGCCCGGGGCCCGCGCCGCCCTCGGGATGGGCGCTGCCGCTGCTCCTGGCCCTGGGCGCCGCCGGGCTCAGCCACGGCACCCCGCACCTGCCCTACTCCCGCCCGGGCTCCCGCAGCAAGTGAGTACGAACCGAACCGAACCGGGCCGGGCGGGCTGCGCAGCCCGGCGTGCCTGACCGACATTGTCCTTCTCCCCCAGGAACTGGTGCGCCTACATCGTGAACAAGAACGTGAGCTGCTCGGTGCTGGACGGGACGGAGAGCTACGTCCAGGCCCAGTACAAGTGCGCCTGGAACCGGTTCCCCTGCGAGCCCACCCTGGTGTAAGTAGCGCACGGGGCGACCTGGGCAGGGAGAGCGCTTGCCCAGCGCCGGCGGTGTTCGGTGGTTCCCGGCTCCCCGAAAGGCACAGGGCTCCGAGCAGGGGGTGCGGACCGCCCCGGTCCCCAGCGCGCCCCGAACAAAGCGCTCGCTCATTGCGGACATCGGGCTAATTAGAGCCAGATTGAGTTTCTGCTTTCTGCCGAGAGGGAGCTGCGCTGGCACACCTCGTCGGCTTGGAGAGGCGTGCAGGCGGGCGGAAAGCACGCGGGATGCTTTCCATGGGCGGCGGGAGCGGGACCGCGCCTGTGCGCTGCTGGGAGCGCACCTGGGCCAGGGCTGCCAGCGCTCAGCCGCGCACCAAACCGGTTTTATGCTCGCTCCGTATTGCTGGATCGGCGCGTAAAGGGAGCGCCAGGAACGCGAGCCAGCACCTCTACAGTCTGTGTATCCTTGCCTGTTATCCAGCAAGGGGAGCGGCCAGTGCAGGTTGTACGCGGGGTAATGTAAAGTTGCTCGTTTGGTTTTTAATCTTTGTGCGTGTGGCCACGGGGTAGTCTGTGGAGTGGCCACCTACGGCAAGGTGTGGTGCAGCAGGTAAAGCAGGCATCAAGGGAACAGAGGGATCTCTGGCTAATCGCAGGCAAATATCCTTTCCTCATTTTTCCACTTGAAAAGCAGTAATATTTACGCATTTCTGTTTGAAGGCTGTAAGGGATACGCAGTCTGTGAAACTATTTCAGCATCCCTAGGAAGTCACTGGAAAGAGACCTATAGATTTTCATAGGCTTAGACTTGGGCTGAGGTGATGATGAAGAGAGTGTTACAATAAGGCTACAGTAGCTAGTTTTTATTTTGACATGAAACAATGATGATGAGACGGATCCTTGGGCACTACTGAAATAGAACTTCAGACACTGATGACGCTGCCACCCTGGGGCCCCTGACAATAGGTGTTGGGTGTTTGGCATTCAAATGTGCTGCTTTGTGTTTGTTTGGGTTGTTATTTTCGTTAAAAACCTAGCTTTTCTCTACATAAACACTAGAATTTGAGGGGAAAAAACAAAGACAGCATACAGCTGAGTAACACTGTCTTGTGTAACTTCCCTTGTTTCTCTTTGGAGTCTTGAACTGGCCGTTTTGGACTTCTGACTGATTTTATGGATGTGTAATGGGGTGTGCCCTCTATCTCGAGAAGTCTCTCTAGTGGAGCTACAGAGGCATGAGGAGGGGTTGAAACTGAGCTCTTTAAACACATAAATCACCAAGCATTAAGATAAGGAATTTCAGAGGTGGTAAATTAGGACTTTCATGGACTATCTGCTAGTAGATAGTGAAGAAAGTGCAAAGGCATTGCTTCTAGCTCAGGAAGTTCCTGCACTGAGAGTGTGAGATTGCTGGCAGGAGTAACAAGGGGAAGCCCAGCTTGAGCAGGGGGCTGGACTGCACAACCTCCAGAAGTCCCATCCCTTCCAGATCTCTCTGTGGTTCTCTGAAATGGCATTGTCTGTCCTTGTGCTTCTAAACATCTGGAGTTGGCTGCTGTCAGAGAGAGAATATGGGGCTGAACAGACATTTGGTCTCACCAGCTGTGTCCAGTCTCATGGGGTTTTTTTGTTCTTTTGAGAATGGTATTAGATGCTTATCACAAGAGTTTGTTTTCTCTGTTTGACTTTCTTTGGTGAACATCACTGTCGTTTTCTTCATAACTGTAATGGCAACTGCAAAACAGTTCCTTGTCCTTAGATAAAATATTCCTTGTTCTTACATAAAATATTTTTCTCCTGTCATAGCACCAGCTGATTAACACCAAGAGAAGGTGGAATATCAAAATTTTGAAATTTTATTGTGTTCAAAAATGTTTATAGGTTGTCATTTTATTTTTGTGTCTGTTGCATATACACTCTCTTAGTGGCAGAGTAAGAAAGGTGCTACTCCAAAAATTTTGAAATACATGTCTCAAGTCCTGCAAACCCCTAACTTGATTCCTGTGAAAAATATTGTTTAATTCAGAAGGAGTAACTGTCTGAGTAACAAAATGTGTTTATACACATTTGCTAGCTAATGTTCACAAAAATAGGACAGGAAAGGGCTATAAAACAACAAAGAAATGACTGTGAGGACTTTGTGAATATTATTCTCTTTTTTTCTCCTTTATACACGTGAACAGAGAACTTAAAATGAACTAAATAGCAGATATTCATGGAAACAAAGTACAGTCCCTGTGTAGTCTCCTCTCGATACCCATGGTTTATCTAAGAGCTCATTCAGCTGCAGACAGTGCGGACAGTGAGATCCAAACCAAACAAAGAGCTCCTTAACTGTATCATGGATGTGTGTGTTTTATTAGTACTTAAGTACTATTAGGTCTACTTTTTAATCAGTCAGTGGATTTACTGTTGGTTTATATTACTTTAAGAGGAGATTTAAAGAGCCCTTCTAGTGTTTAGGTACTGTCTAGGTTATGCATAACAATTACTTAGATTGCAGTATGTAGAGGAGCATTTCACTGCTTTAAACTTGCAGTGTACTCCTGAATTCCGTGTGTACTTTACAGACAAGAGAGTGTGGGTTGCACATATGGATTATAGTCAGCCCTGATTTGCCTTTAAATTATTTTGTTTTTTTTAGAAATACAAAGCTCTGGTGATTAAGCCTAAAATCATATGCATGCATGAACCCTTTTTATCTGCCCTTTAGTCCCATTAAAATATCATTTGTCTGTAGACAAAAACCCCTAAAGCCCCTTGTTGGAATAACTACACTTCCATGATTGTTAATGGTAAATTCACTTTGGCTGCAGGGTGTATTTCCTGAAAGGTTAAGTTGAAATTCAGGAAATTATTACACTTCATTGTTTAACATTATTTTATAGGTACTTGGGCTCGATAGTGCATTTCCTTGCTGAAAAGTTGGTGAATGCTTTGGCTGATTAAGGTGTCAGGGATCAGAGTTGAAGTGTGGCTGCTTAAGAGATAGGAAGAGAGAGCAGAAAGAAAGAAAGAGCCAAAATGCCCTTTGAAGTATGTTCCCTTTGAAGTGTGAGGGGGCTCCTGATTTATTTTTCTTAAAACTGTGACTAGTAAATGAAGGAGAAACTTTGTTATTAATGGGTCATTGGGCTGAAAGGTACAAAAATATTAGTATTTATACTCACTAAAAAGAACTTGGATGTTTTGAAATTTAATATTACTTCATAAATGATTAACCCCTCACAGCTTCTTTTGTCATGAATCTCCATTCCTAACTTTCTTATGAATGCTTTGGAAACTTAATTAGCAGTAATAGCAATTGGAAACTAGTAGCATTATCTATTTCTAAAAGAAAAAACATGTTGCCTTTCTGGTTAAATCCTACACACTCCTTAGGGTTGTGGCTTGTTTGGGACATCCTCTGGTCACTATAGCTGGTTCAGGGTAGGATGTTGTCATAGCAGCTGTTTGTTTTGCCCCTTGTTCTGTATAGAGTGTGTGGGTACACCTGGCTGTACCAGAGGTGCACCAGTTTATGGCTTTTAGGAAAAGCTGCTTTCAGTAGCAAGGTTTTGATTTTAAAGTCTGAAGTGAACTGAAGTGGTTAAAGTGGGACATTTTCTGGGTTTATATCTTTGTTACAGAACTGCAAACAGGACTTCTCCCTACAAGGTGGTAAATGAAATAAAAAAAATTTAGCTTGGTAGGAACCTCTGGAGGTCATGCCATCCCCTCATAGCCCCCAGCTAACAGCAGAACCAGCTTCAAACTTAGATAAGGTTGCTCAGGGACTTGAAAAAAGGATGTTTTATCAGATCTCCTAATTCATGTACCAGCCCCCATTAATTATGCTCAAGTGAGTAAAGATATTTGTGTGCTCAAGTTAGGTCATCTGTCTTCAGCTTGTGAGGAGTGAATTTAATGATTTAGTGTAAGATTCTCATCTTAACACTAATGATACATGTATACTAAGCAAGCCCATTATTTCATTTAGACAATGACCCAGAAAATGATGAATTAATCAAGAGCTAAATTAGCAACCCTCTCCAAATCCCTCACTGAGCAATATTTTCCAACTTCTTGTCATTTTATACTTTCAAATGATCATAAATAAGCCCAAACTAAGTGCCAAACTAATCATGAAAAAATTCATGGCCTAGAAGAAGATTCAAAGCACAAGATTGAAATTACTATAGAGAATGTTACTGTGAGTTTTCTGTATTCATAAACATCAGAACAGATTACTGCTTATGAGTAAAACACTGCTTTTAATAAGCAGTATTCCCCATTTATTAACAATATTACTATGTAAAAGTGGAAATTTTATAACTGAAAACCCTCACATGAGAGATCCAGTTCAAGTTGAATGGCTTCATCCATCTGACAGCCCCAGAACGACCTGGGTGGAGCACATCAGCCCCAGCCTAGGAACATATAGGAAATCCCCATGTAATTTTAAACCTTCTAACAGTCCCAATGTAGTTTTCTCTGAGACTGTTCTGTTGCTAGAAATCAAGCATGCAGATCAGTGTCAGAGTGCTCAGCACCAGGCATGATCAAACCCTAGATATACAAGTCAGCACAGATTGAGCCTGTGTTTGCCTCTGGCCTCCAGCAATACATATCTTATAAGAAAAACTTTCAGGATGCACAAAATCTTGAAGGGAAAGCGAGAGCTGTTTAATGTTTCCCCTCCAAGTATCTATAAAGGTCTTCAGGACTTTCTTTCCAACTTTGTGTATTTTGTATGAAGCAGAGTTTCTTTGTACAGGCTCCAGCTAGCTGACTACATAGGGAGGTTAGCCTAGGGGCTTGTGTATTGAAAACAGTAAGGAAACTTAAAAAACTTCAGTCTCCTGGAGTGCCTGTTTGAAAATCTTTGAGATCCTACTGGGTGTGGTAAGTTTTCCTGGCTGTCTCCGCAAGCCTGAAATTGTGCATCTCTGCCTCCATGCACTGAATGCAGCAGAGTCTTTCTTCTCTGTGAACTGGACAGGGAATTTTCATTTCACACATCATTTGAATTTGTTGCAATAATGTAAAAAAAAAAAAAAAAAAATAAAATCCCATGCTGCTCATCACTTCACATTAATGTAAATACTAAAAGTTTCATGCTTTTCTAGTTTGAGAAATGTGTGACCTGGAGGTCTGGGGCCTCTTCTGTTAAGCACCAAACTGTTGCCAAAGCAATAAATTTTTATTTGCAGGGAGCTGCTGACCCGTTTAGGTGTATTTCATCATAAATCACCCAAATAATCAAGGAACATTTTGTACCATTAGACAACAGGCAGTGCCAATTTTACACATTGGTGATATTATGACTCCCATCTGACTTCATTTTTGCATTTGAATTTCCTTTCCCTTCTGGTTCACTTTTAACTTGGTATTTTGAAAAGTAACAGCTCTCAAAACAATACTCCATTGTATTCTCAAATTTGGGGTCCCACTTAATCCCACAGGTTAGCACTTGTCTTCCTGAAAGTATTGGTTATTTGTTTCATCTGGGTATATTTTCAAATGATGTCTCAGCAACAGCTCTTTCTAGGGCGTTCTAGAAAGCAGCCTATTTCATGGGCAGAGAAGCAGAAGGGAGACTACTGGAGCTCCATTTTTCAGGCAGCTTTATCAGCAGCAGTGCTCTGCATCCTCACTTCATCTCTCCACCCACCTAAGGTGAGAAACTTGGTCCCTGCTGCTGGGAGAGGCAGGTGATGGTGCTGTAAACATGTCACCTGTTGCAAAGTTGCTCCTGTTCCATCACAGAGTACATGACATTGCTGTGCTACGAAACTTTCCTGAAATCCTTCTGAGAGGGCTGTATTTTCAGGGTTCTCCTATCCCATTCTATTTAAGTGGGATTTTAATAGCTTACTGTTGGTCTGTTACCATGTGTTTGACTGGCATTTCAACATTGTAAATCCCAAGACTGAAGCTCTGCTTTGAGCTTTGCCACAGGCTGTCTGTACCTCTAAGTTACTTAAACGCATCCTGCGTCCTTGTTTTGCTGCTCATAAAAAGAGAATTCCTACCTAGTGATAATTTATGAACATTAAGAGTATTAACATTTTAAACTGCTGGGCATTTCCTACTGGACTTTAGTGGTCAACTTTTTGAAAATAAAATCCTTGGCAGCCAGGAGAGAGTTAAACAGATAGGTAGGTATTTGTGTTTGTGTGTGTGAAGATATATATGCAACAAGAAGAAATCGCTAGTATGAGACACGAGGTTGGATTTTAAGAGTGTGCAGTCCCTTGGTTCTTTCTTCCCACAAAGAAATATTTCTCTCCCAAGAGTGAAAATTGTAGTTTGAATCTCATCTTTTTTTGATAGAAGAATTCCAGCTGAGTGGCATAAATCCACTGTATAAGTAATAAACAATGGCATTTTTGGAGACTTTGAAATGAAACCATGTGGTGTTGCCTGAGAATAGTTGAATGTTTTTGTCTTCTACCAGTTCCTGTAATCTTCTGTCCTTACTGAACAAAGCACGAACTCTGCAGTAAATTTCAGCCAGATTCTGTCAGATGCATTGAAGTAGTGTTCAGTGTTGAAGACAACAAAGTACCAGAGACCAGGCTGTAGTGAGCTGACTGGGGCAGCATGGTTCTCTGCTTCTTCCCTGGTACCACTAGATGAGATGACAGTTTTACTTAGGGATAGACAAATACAACTTTTTCCTTCCTTGTATGAAGGAGTAATGCAATCACCTGTGCCAGGTCTCTGCCCACTTAGCAATTTCTTCCAGATGGAAGGCCACCTTCTCCCATCATTCTTTCCAGGTAGTGTGAAGACACCAAGTAAAAATAACCAATGGAAAAAAGTACTGAGTCTCTAAATGCTCATTCCTATTTTGTGAAACATTCAGTAAAATTACAGTGCTTTCATAGACAGATACTGAAGCACTCTTTACAGTGACCTGGATGGGTGATTTCTTGGGTGTGTACAAGCAGGCTATTATGTTCCTGTGGATGCAGAGTGCTTTGACTCATTCCCTTGCTTTCCTTCATCTTCTTCCCTGTTAATCCTCTTGGCCAGTAGCAGTTTCTTGTTCAGGATTCAGCTCAGAACAGATCTGGTACAAATGTTAGCCATGCTATACATGAGTGCAAACTTTATTGAGAACTCCCTTGTGTGCCTGTGCAAGCCCAGACAAGCCGAGTCTCCTTGGTCACATGCACTAGTGGTGTCCAGCATACTCTGTAGGTAATAGGATGTAAATAATGACTTTAGGGTGAAATGCAGCCCTGTTTTGACTCTGCTGGCTGTGTGGACTATTGCTGTTGGCCTTCATGGAAATACAGACAACTAAAACCTGTCCTTACCTACACACCTGAAATCCAGGTGTGCTGAAACTCACTGTGACAGACAACTGCTAAAATCTCCAAAGATTTTGGTGGAACTAGGACTTCTGCCACCATTTGTAGGGCATATAAATAGGCCTGCACGTTTGGGATGGAGAAAACATAGGATCAACTGGTTCTAGTTCAGTGTTTGTGTAGTATAAACAGCCAATAAGGTATATTTTCAGCAGAAGTATTTTCAGCCTACAAAATAAAAAAATGTTTCATCCAAATATGATTGCATTTAATTATATCTTCTAGGTAGTGTTTTTGGGTGGTGTCTGTATGCCACTTCTATGCTCCCATTGCAATATATTGCAGATTTGGATGACTGGGACTATATAACTACAGTATAACTGTATAGATATAACTACCAGACGATGCAATTTACAAAGAATGTGTCTATACGCAATAAAAATGTTAAATAGTGTAGATTTGATATCTTCTGTTTTATAGAGACAGAAATTTGCAGGATGCTGAAGTCATGGGATTTGTTCCAATCACTACAGAATTTTGGACCAACCTTGAAGCTTTGTGCTCCGAGTAAACATTTTATACGCTGCTTATGTAGAAACATGCTGATTCTGTAGTCCCTTCCTCGCAGTGAGGATGTGGTGGCACTTATCTCATTGCATTTCCCCAAAGGTTGAATGTTAATATCCAGTTACAGAGCTGAGCCATATGTTTTCCCACCAATTTCGTCCAAATGTTTCTGATTTGTTTTATCGCTATTAGGTGACATTCCAAATATCAGTGTTAACTGTTTCCTTCTGTGGTTTAGCACTGTGAGAATATTATAGCTCATTCCCTAGTCAAAATCCCCAGCATTTGCAGCAAGCATGAATTTTTAATTAAGCATTTTCCTGTGGAAGTGCTTCTCTCTCAAAGAGGAATATTTGAGTGCTATTGTCACCCTGTACAACTTCATTTCAGCTGTGAAACACTTAAGATATTAAAAGTGGAGGTTTGTATTAGCGTTCTGGGTGTGTTTTCTCATTTGATCAGCATCTTGAGTTCATGGTGAGGGTAGTACGTGTGGGTAGTTACAAGCCTGTTGTGGAAAAACTCCTAAAACAGCTGTTCTTATGTTCTCTCGTGCAGTGAAATATTAAAGACAGTGGGTATTAACCTTTGTTCATGCTTTATTAGAGAATGATTTCAGTATTTAGCTCAATTCAAGAGGTTATGACCATCATCTTGGACTTGAAGTCCATAGGAGAATGGAGTGACTAGGCACAGTAAATGCTGGTGTGTTATATTCAACTTCTAACCACATAAGAAATTACTGTTTTTAAAAATAGTTTCGAAGTATAATTGTAAAAATAATTGTCTTTATTAACACTTATTTGAATAGCATAAATCCAAGTCAGTCAGAGGAAGATTTGATGTTTTACTGTTTTTGATTGCATCGCAGCATATACAGGTATAAAAGTGGAGCCTCAATTTTTTAAGAGACTTAGGAAACTTTTGTGGACCCTTTTGACAAAATTGCCTCATTAGATAACTCTGTAAAGATTCACACCTGCCAGATAAACAATATGAAACTTGATGTTACATTCCAACCATGTGTCTTTATCCAGCTTCATCGAGAAGGAATGTTTTGTCTCTAGCTACCCTGAGTGCATTTTATGTGTTTTTTATGTTTGTGATTGCATATCTTAGGTTTGCTCTGACTGTGAGTGAGTAATTGAATTCAGAATACTGCAGATTTAAATAAGGACGTGTCTAATTTGTATAGTTTGGTAATTCCCAGTCCTATGCCTTTCACATATATAGAACCATGAATTATTCTCAAGATGCGATCCCTAGCAAAAATTTATTGTTTGTTTTGTTAGAACTGTAACCAACAACATAATTGTGTTCAGTGCTATTAGACTGCTATATCCTAGCACAACTCTGGAAGTCTCCAGCTCCTCCACTAAAATTCACTGAGTGAGCAAAGTTCAGACTTCAGAAAGCACGTTGTGTGATTGAGAATCTCCCTAGGGCTGGATGCATGCTGGTGGCTGTCATTTGTCAGCGTGGCTGGATGGTGCTGTCACAGCGTGGCTGTCATCCAGCCAGTGACACCATTCCTTGCGTGGGCAGCGTGCACAGCGGAAGAATATCATGTCTTGTGCTTGAGGAATGTCATTGGCAGAGAAGCTGTAGCAGTGAAGCTGTGGTTTTTAAGAAGTTTTAATGTGACTGGATTCAAATTAGAGAAGTGCTAGTGTAAGTTCCTGTTTCCCAGCCTTACATGAATAGCCTTCCTGGAGGAAGTGGGAGTAGCTGTGTGATTCATTCAGCTGGACTGGCGGTATAGAGAAGTAGCTCTTGGTAAGTAAATCCCAGTTGAATTTTTGAGCCATCCTTGAGTACAGCTGTCTTATTGCCACAGTTCAGAGTGTGAATATGAAAGCTGTTCTAGATCCAGGTTTTGAAATTTTCAGATTCTAGCTTATTTTGGCTCTAGGAGAATTGTGATTTAGGATTCAGGTTAATCTGTATTTGATATACCATATCTGAAAACAGTTCCAATTTGTGCTATTGTTTCAAATTTTAAAGAATTTTTAAGAAGCGGACTCCTTTTCAGTTTGGTTTTTTTTGGTTGGTTT
>VZTT01050902.1:45058-76043 GCA_013400855.1 Buphagus erythrorhynchus
TTTCTATCCAGTAACACAGGCTCTGCTTATGATCTGGTGGATACCACAGTGACCACAGCTGAACATGTGGGATGTGTTTGGAGAGAAACTATGGAAGAAGTCTATGATTGAAGAAAGTTGCACAACCAGTTCGTCATTTATTAACTTTTGAGTGATTAATCAGGGAAGCTCAAGGTTGTATGTACATAAATAATGTGTACATAGGTTTGTCTGCCAGGCCCTCTTCAGCTTAACTGATGAAATAGGAAAAAGTTGATTTCTTCGTTGGGTATAGTGTTTCATCTGATTCCTTCTTTCATGTCCTTGTCTGACTCAACTTTCAGCATTTTGTCCTTCTTTGGAATATCCCTCCCAGCTTTGACTGTGCAGTACATATGGGTTCTGAGGAATGGTTTAAGTGGAGACTGTGGAAATACAAATGGGGAAAAGCAGGCAGAAGCATTTTTTGATGTTCGGAGGAGCCTTGAGGGGAGGGTTGCAATGAAAAGTTAGAGGAAAAACATTTTGAATTTAGAGAGTAAGACACTGGTGGTCACTGTTTTTCTCAGCAGTGTCTGATGAGTTGTACCTTCACTTGCCACAACATTTTATCCCTTGGTCATCTATGAAAGCCCCTATTCCACGGCTGCCTGTCATGACTGTGTTGAGTGGAGACAGCTTTAAAACCTAGACAGAAACATTTTGTCATTTGATGTTTAAAGCAGAAAATGAATAATAGCTGTAAGTATTTAACTTTCATTATAAAAAGCTCCAAAACCTCATTTTAATTTTACCTTTAATCTAAATAGCAGCTTAGGTTATGGATTGTTTAAAATGCTTTCTGTTTTGGCAGATACCGGACGAGTTTCAGACCTCGGTACACAGTTGCATATAAGACAGTGACAGAGCTAGAATGGAGATGTTGTCCTGGCTACAAAGGGGAGGACTGCAGGGAAGGACCAGCAGAAAAGCCCAACACTGCTCGTCGTCCCGCAACGCCAGCGAGAGCTGTCGTGAAGAAAGGCACAGGTAACTTTCTGTTTGAATTTTGGTAGGCACAGTCATGTCTGGTTTCTTGTTTTGTCTTCTAAGGATGAGAATCATTATGGTTTCTATTGAACTCAGCTGCTGGCAGGTACAAAAGGCATGTGAAAGACTCTGTGTGGTGGGAAAATAACAGCCAGGCAATAGCAGTCCTGATACAGAGAATTTCCTGAAGAATAACAGAGGAATGGGCTGTAGAACACTGGCTGGAAATGCCAGCTGGCTACTCATGGTTCCAGAAAATCTTTGGGTTAAGACTGTCGGTTTTGTAAGAATTTACAGGGTTGTTTTTTTTTTATGGTTTCTCCAATGTTCAGGAAAAAAAAGAAAAAAAGAGAATATTAGTAAAAAAAAACCCCCAAAACACGCCAGGTATTAATTTTAATGGTATATAAGGGTTCCTAGCTAGTTTTTTTTTTGAGATTGTGAAGATTTTACAGATTCACATTAGACAACGTACCTTAATAATGAGGAGTAAGGGAATAAGTATGGATAAGCCTCAACTCCTGAAAAAATATCTTAAAGAATGAATGATGTTTGTTTGTGTAAGATGCTGTCTTCTGAAAGGGCAAGAAGGAATGCTGTTACTGCCATATATGCCTTTTCTCCATTAAGAAAAAATGATAAGCAGATGTGTCCTTCTGAAGGACTTTTTCCAACATAATTGGAGTTTAGTGTCACATATAGCACTTAGTCAGATTTCCACATGTGTTTTCTGTGTGGTGGATGACTGAATACATAGTTTCAAACTAGTCCCACGGGTTATATACCTGCTTTAAAAACAAGCTTTTTAAGTATTTTGTTAGCCGACTTAAAATATTAATTCCAAAAGATGATAATAAAACATGGTGATATCTGTATCCTTCTCCTCTCTTCTAGACAAAATTAAGAATTACTTTTGACTTTTCCTGCGGTTTATCCTTTCTTGACCTCTGATAATGTTTGTTTTCTGGGACTTTTTCCTGGATTTTCTGCAATTGTTACACATTTTGCATGAAACTGAACATTCAGATTTGTACATGGCTTTGTAAATGAGGCCCTACTAATGACAAGATCCAGATTCATTAATTGATTTATGATAGGTAATAAGTAGATTGCAGCTAAAAGTCTTCTCTTTCTGATTTTCATGATACAAGGATAAGTTATTTTAATCTAACAGTTTTGAATGTGCAAATTTTGTGCTTTTGTACATGTTTTTATTGCCTAATGAAATATATGCCCAATAATTAGGTGTTTGTGAAGCAAGTGTGATAACTGGAATATCTTGCAGAACCCCATGTCATTTATGGGATATGTATTTGGACCCCAGTTCAGTAAAAACACAGAAGCACAAACCCACTTCAGGCACGTAAATGACTGCCACTGAAGTTTTCAGTGGGAATTCAGGGGCAAATTATTGTTATAGGAGATGCAGAGGTTCTAAGGTGGTTGTACTGTGATGTGTATGGATCTGTATTGGTTTGTTATTTATGCTGTAGCTTAGATCCATTGCTGAACAGGAGGGGTGATTGCCAGCTTCTTTATGGCCACTGTACCTTGACAAGAATTTGTTCAATGTGCTAAAACTTTTAGTTCTGAGGGTTTTGACAATGTATTAATTATAATCAACTGAAAATGAGAACAGAAAAGACAGCAAGCATTAGGCAGTTTAAATCATTATTTCATTTTAGAGAAAAGTGAAGTTAACTGCAGCTGATTAAAACAGATACCACTGGGAATATTTACATCCACATTTTGTTATTTCTGGGAAACAGATGCAGAACCAACAGGAGCTCCAGAGCCTCCACCATACGAGAAGAGAATGCAGTTTCTTGAGGACGAATTGTTTAGACTTACACGGTCTGTGATTGAGCTTCAGTCCTCCGTGGCAGGTGTGAATGAAAACCTGAAGCTGACTGTACAAGAGGATGCTAGCAAGATGTTGGTCACTTGGCTGAACAACCTTTATGACCGCCCAGAGCCTGACAGTGCAGTTGGTGGTGAAACAGACACTATTCAGCTGCCAGGACTCCTCAGCAATAAAGATCAAAAAGACCCTTTTATTGATTTTGAAGTGGAGGATATAAAAGCTGAGCTAGCTGAGGTCAAAGAAGCCTTGAAGATGAGGAATGATGAGCTGGAGGAACTGAATGGAAAAGTAAAAGGCTATGAAGGACAATTAAAACAACTGCAGGAGGCAGCACAAGGACCCACAATAACAATGCCCCGTGACAATGTATATCAGGACTATATAGACTCAAAATTTGAGTCCCTCAGGCAAGAAATAATGGAAGGATTTGAAAAGAAAATGGCAGATCTGAAGAACTCCTGTGAATATAAACTAGAGGATATTCAGCAGCAGTATGATGGCAGTGAAAATAACTGTGCAGGGATAATCGATGTTATAAGAGGAAAAGAGAATGACTTGAGGAAAGAAATAAATACTCTCCGTGCTCAGATTCCATCAAACAACTCCAGTTGTTGCAAGAAGGGTGAGGGAAATTACTTTGACCAACAGATGAAAGATTTAGATACGAAGATTGACAGAATTATGGAAGCACAGAGGATCTTGAATGTCAGAATAGATAATGAAATCATTCGATTGTCGACTCCAGATCTAGAAGATGTGTTTGGGGAGAGGCTGGAGGAGCTGGATGCGAGGATGAATATTACAGAACGGAATGCTGAAGAGCATTGCTTTTACGTTGAGGAGACTCTCCGTGGTGCTATTGCTGCTGAGGTGGATGAGCTGAGAGACTTGTTCGACCAGAAGCTGCGGGCACTGGAGGTTAGGCTAGGCGGGACTATTTTGGAGATTGCCAACACCACGGACCCGGATGGAATGTTTGCTAATCCTGGGCCTGTCTTGCCCAGCGATGCAGGGTTTGCAAATGAGCAGTTTACAGCAGAGATGAATTTCGTGAAGGACAAACTGGTGTCCCTTGAGCAGCTCTGTGGGCAGAAATGTCAGTCTGCACCACGAGGTATGGAGGACCTTCAGAAAATGCTGGAAAACTGTAATGACAAGTACAGCCACTTGCTTTTGAAAACAGAGAATAATTCTGTTCTCCTGCAGTCTCTGAATAGCTCTCTTGATGAGAAACTCAACTCAATTAAGGGTAACCAACGTGACATCCAGAAAATGCAGAGAGACGTACGTGTATTCCGATACAATCTAAATGCCATTGATAAAGATATGAAAAATCTTCAAGACGGCCTGAGTAGCTGCAGGGAGCAGCTTCTGGGTGTCAATTCGACGTGCAGAAAAACACAAAGAGGTGTCTTCCGAAAAATTGATCAAATGCAGAGGACATTTGCAAATCAAACTGCTCATTCCAGTGATAATTGCTGTGGTGAAGTGAAAGAGAGACTAGAACAATTGAATGACCATATGCTGAATGATCTTAGCAAGTGCAAAGAAAAGACCCAAGGTGTCCAGGAGGGGGTTTCAGATGTTGAGAGCAGAGTCTCACATGTTGAAAAAGTCTGTGGCAAGCTGGACTCTGTATCAGACAGCTTGCAGAATATAAAAGAAGGTCTGAATAAGCATGTGAGCAGCTTATGGAACTGCATCCGTGAAATGAATGGAACTATAGCATCTCATTCCACTGATATTGCTGGCCTCAAAAACTCTATCCAACAGTTTCACACTCAGGTTTCCAAAATCACCACAGACATTGAAGGCGTGCTGAAATCTCAGCCTGACACAAGTAAGTTTCTTGCTTATTTTTTTTTAGTTTTTGTTTGTTTTTTGACTGGCTTTCCTTTCTGAAACTCTTAAAAAAGAACTAAACAAGGGAGGAAAAACCTAATATTACACAATTCCTACTTTGTTTTTGCAATGACTCTAATTTTGGCTCTTTGCTCCAGAACACCACAGAGTACTCCAAGTGCTTTTAAAAGTAGCCTCAAAAAAAAGAAAAAAAAAAGAAAAAAAAAAGAAAAAAAAAAGAAAAAATGTCTTACATGTTTTTTTATGTTTATTCAAGCTAGAATAAAGAGAGTGGGAAAAGTAGTGATTTTGAATAGTGATTTAAAGTGAGTTTTAAGTAATGATTGTCTGTGTTGTTCCAGTTTGATTTTATTTTTTTGTTTTATTTCATTTTGTTGTTGAATATTATTCTGTATTCCTCGGGGAAAATTGAAAAGCAAATAGAGAAAACTGAAGTCAAATGCATTCAAATTTATGACAAGAAATATTTCCTCTAAGTTGTGTTCTTAGCATGAGTTAATGATTATAATTCAGCACCAACTCTTTGATCTAGAAGTTTCACAAATGAGCTCTGGCATATCTTGGCATGGCAATATAAGACCTACTTCATAGCTCTCCCAGAAGCCTGCATTCCCACAAAGTCCTTGGCAGTACTTGGCACATTCCAGCTGGCAATATTTTAGCACCTCAGCCAGTTCTGTTAATACTCCAACGTGTTGGTGCACATCTACCTCCACTTTGCTTAAAGTTTGCATTAAAGCAGCAGAGAAGCTGGGGCACATTCCCTTTGGCTCAGAGTGCTGGGAAATGGTAACCACAGCATGCTGGTGAGCCTTGCCATGAAGGTTTAGAGACTTTGCCAAATGCCACTCAGTTTCCTCTGCAGTTCTTGCTCCAAATTTCAGCAATGGGTTGTTTTTGTCAGCGCTGAAGTTTACAGAGGGAAGCTGAGTTCCTGTTTTCCTGTTTCTGTTAGCGTGACGCAAAATCATAGGATTTGGAGACTGTTCTGAATCTGCAATCTTAGCTTGGTTGATGCTTCTGGTTTTTATTCTGTGCATGTATGAGATAAATAAGAGGCCAATTTCTTTGACTGGCCTAAGGTTAGAAGAGGTGCTGGGGGAAGAGCCTGTGCACTGTTGCAGCTGATGGGAGAGATCAGGTGCGAGACTCCTGAGTGTTCTTTCTTGAATGGACAAGCTGTGCCTCATGAAGGGAAGAATATCCTTCTCACCCCAAGGCAGAGACTTGAAAACCTGTGATAGATGTGTTTCTTTTGTTTAATTGTTTAAAGCCAAATGTATAGCAGTACTTGACACAAAAATCTTTCTGAAGTGAGAACCTTTTGTATTAAAAAAAAAAAAGGTTATCTAAACTTTGAAGGAGGAAGTGGAGTGAAGAGGGACTGTAAATTTCAGATAATTCTTTTGCTGTAACTTTGACTTAAATTCAACAGGGTTAGGACTTTTATCCCTCAATCTTGCAGAAGCATTCCAGTCTCCACTAAAATGGAACATGATGTATCTGTGTTTCTCATCCATCTTGCCCAAAATTAACTAGCACTAGGGACCCGCATTGGAGAAATGTCCAAGATAGATACAAGTAGTAATCTTTCTTTTGCAGTTTGAGGCAGGTGTTCAAGCCACCTCATGGGTTGCATTTATCAGGCCCTGTTACAATGTGTTAAAGCATTAAAAAGTCTGCACACCTGGATTTCCATTAAATAATACCTTTCCAGGGCAGGCAGGCCCCTCTATCCACCACTGGGTGTTAAAAGCCTGTGGAAAGATGCTGCTGCTGGGTCTGGGGTGCAGGCACTCTGAGCATCCCTTGCTGCTCTGGGGTGCCTCTGGCCTCTAAGGGATTTGTGAAGCACACACTGCAGTTCCCAAATGTTTCCAATTACAATAACACTGTCTGGCACAGCAGCCCAAGTAAGTTTTGATGGCAGGAGCTGCAGAAAGATTTTGGCAGAAGAGCCTTTTTTGGAAGTGATTTTGGGAACCCTGCTACGTGAGTTGGGGTATGGCTTTAACTATTTTTACATCTGTGATCTGCAGCATTGTTTCCCATACCAACTTTATTTGACAGGAAGACCTGGACTTGGATCAGTGGAGAGTTTCTTAATGCACAATTTTCCAGCATATCGTAGCATTCAAATGATGTAATTTGACTTCAGAGGGGCCGAAACAGAAACAAGTTGTTACTAATAAAGTTGTTGAGGGCAAGTAAGGCAAGGATGTGTTGCAAGAAATAAAACATAAAGTCTTACCAAGCAATGTAAACCCATCAAATTCAAATTACCCTCATCTTAAAAATATGACTGTATTTTCTTCCATATTTTTTTATTCAGGGCTTTCAAATGCCTCAATCCAAACTAACAAGCCAATTTAGCAAATGAATGTGCATCAGATATGAACCCAGAGACCAGGAATTTGTTTAATTTGTTGTAATTCCTGGCAAAGGTGATGAAATGTCCTGCAGCACACAAGGCAGTGGTGACAGCAGGCAGTGGTCTACTCTAAGCAGTTCCATTTAGGGAACCATGCACGATGTGCTCTCCAAGGTAAAATGATCTAGCAGCTTTCCATCCACATTGGATGGTGCCTTCCCCCAGGTCTATGTCTCATAGTCTAAGTTGTTGTCATTGCACTCTGTTCCTCCCTGTGGGTATGTTTGCTCTTCACATGGCAGAAAACTGAAAGCCATGTTAAATTTGATGGTCTCTCTTAACTTACTGCCTATTAAAATATATATATATCCAGGAAGTTTTCCTGGAATCAAAAATGTGGTCTTGCAGCCAGATAATGTGGTAAGAGTGCATTTTGCTTTGGTTACTTTGGTTAGTTGTTTGACCTGACCTGCAATTCCTATGGTAGCTGTCTGTGTAGCAGGGTTTTGAAACCAACAGCAAAATGTTGTCTGATGAAGCTGTGACCTAAGAAACCAAATGTGTGCTCTGCATTACAGCATGGATAAAATGCAATATAAAATTTTTAGTGCTGTAGTGTGAATAGTCATATAGTCAGTTCCTCTGGGCTCCCTGTGAGCTTGTGCACAATGCTGCTTTCTAACAGAATTGTAAAATCCCCTTGGTGTCTGTAACAAAATTCGCATGAGATACTTTTGGCTTCTTGTGAGAGCAGTCACAGATTCCTTTACTCTCTAGTTAGCTTTATGCAGTTTGTTTCTGTGTGTTTTGGGGGCTGAGGAGAACATAAGAAGATGCTGGTATGTGATGTGGTAACCACACTGTCACTCACAACAGTGATGACAAGCAGAGCAGCAAGGATGCTGCTGCTGAGAACAGAGTTACTGTTCCTAGCTGTGTAATGATCTGGATTCAGTGTTATGGAGATGGGACAATTCTGAATATGGCAGTATTGATATTGCATGAAAGGAAGCAGTTTGCTCAGGATATGTGACTTCAGCAGTTGATTGTTATTTAATTGTCTACAAAAGCAAGCAGAGAAAAGTATTCATTTTCCCAGTGTCATCTCAAATAATTGTCTTAATGAATCTTAGCATAATTGACTCAAGAAATGAGAAGTACATGCATCCCAAGGTAAAGAACTTTGTCATTTTGTTTTTTTCAATGAGGTTAATCTAAAGATTTTAGTTGAAGGTCTAAATCAATGCCTCTGTGGACAGAAGTTGTCTTACAAAGTCAGTAATTACGTAAAAAAAAAAAATCACTTTGATGCGTTCAGGTTTTTTTTAATTTTTATAATTTTTTTTTAATTCTAATGTTTTTATGAAAATAGTTTTAATCTGTATAAAGCAAGCATTTCACTGTTTAGGCCTCTGCCTTGTGTACAGAGTTACTGAGTGAGCTGCAGCCCAGCTTTGTG
The DNA here is from genome assembly GCA_013400855.1 of Buphagus erythrorhynchus. NCBI lineage: Eukaryota > Metazoa > Chordata > Aves > Passeriformes > Sturnidae > Buphagus > Buphagus erythrorhynchus. The sequence goes on from VZTT01050902.1 coordinate 53,624, forward strand.
GTGCATCTCTTGTATGAGTTTCAATTCTCCTGACAGTTAAAATCAGCCAGCAAAGCTCAGGGAGGTTTTTTTCTGGCAGCCATATCTAGCAAATGAATGCAGGTGGTGTGAGACTATGACTTCAGACAGCCTCCCAGTACTCCTGAAGGCTTATGTGGGCTTTTAAGGCTTTCATGAGACTGAAAACAAGAAATGAGACTCACAAGGGTAAAGTGCAGGTGTCGAGTAGTCACAAAACAGCACGTGGGTTGCCAGTGATGCTGTCTGGACCCCAGCCATGTTTTGGGGACAATACCTGCACACCTTTCCTGTAAGCTCTTCCCCCAAAGGTGCAGAGTAAGGCTCTCCTGGGGTCCCCAGACACACAACAGAGCCAGGGGAAGCCTCACACCTCATCTGCTTCTCAGCACAGCCAGATGGCTTAGCCCTAGCCCCTGGTGAATTTGCCTAGGCTGATTTTGGACTGTACTGAATTGAAGTGCTTCATTGTGAGCACCACTCAGAGAAGTGGTCTCCCCTGGGGACATTGGCAAGCATCTCTGGTGTGTGACGAGTTGTATCAGATAAATTTTCCACAGGATGTTTGCCCATTTCCACAGAAACTCACATCCATCCCTGCACCTGAAGACATGTCTTGGTCTCCAAATGCAACCAAAGTAACCTATGCTGAAGTTTAATTTAGCTTGAAATTCTGTTTATTGTGTGTAAAAGCTCATTGCAACTGCTAAAATCTACACGTTTGTAAATTTCTGTTCTTAGTGTAAACGTAGTTCAGCTTTCCTCTTGGGAGGGCATTGCATCCTTAAGTGTCACCTAGGACTTCATTTTTATGAATAAACCAGAATTCCTATAAAGGGCTTAGAACTTGACCAGATACACAAATGGAACCATGTCAGCTCTGTTCAACCCTGATGTCATATGGGTTGGCTGCCCCAGAGGAAAAGTTTCTTAATGGTATCTCTTCTGTTTAAACAATAAAGAATTTTTTAGTAAATGATATCCTTGATATCCTTGAGTTCTGCTGTCATTGTCAGAAAATATTCATAATGGAAGTACTTGAACATTTAAGTTTGTTACTTTTTAAAGTAAGGGAAAACACCTCTTAAGTCATGTTCATTTACTGATGTTTTTTGCTGTGGATAATTTTCTTTATGATCATGCTAAAGGGACAGCCTTGTGCTAAGAGTTGGGTGAGTACAGAGTCGAGAGCAAGTCCAGTGGGTGTGAGGGGTTGAGAACTGAAGTGAAAGGAAAGAGAGAGAGCACTCTGGAATGAAGGTGCTGGTGGGAATAAGTGTGACATTCAGCCTGCTTGGTGCAGAAAGGCCAAGCTGGTGTAGCAGTTGAATGAATGAATGTTCATAGGTTATTTGGCTGCTGCTTGTCCTGTCTCCAGGCTGTCTTCATTCCTTTCCCTGTGGCCCACAGGCTGTAAAGAGTGGAGTCTGTAGTACTTCAGGAGTGGAACAGTGTTTAGCGTGTGCAGTCTTGGGTCTGAGGGATCTTTCCACCTCCAACTGAGTCCTGTTTTGTCTTGAAGTATTTATTATGCAAAACTATGCAAACTTGTGTTCTATCTTAGGCAAATAATTTTGTATTTTTCCTCCTCTTTCATCGTGTCAAAGGGCGACCAGAAGTACCGCAGCAGCCGTTGCCACCGCGGCCACCCGTGCAGCCCCAGCCTGGCATTTCCCTGCTGCCACCAAGGCCCAGGATACAGCCCCCCCGGCACAGGATCCCCCTCCTGCCACCACAGCCCAGACCTCCTCCACGCCCAGCCCTGCCAGGGTCAGCAGCTGTGCCGCTCCTGCCCGGAACAACCGGCATCATCCTGGAGACGGGGGAGGCAGGGCCTCCTGGCACGGTCCTGATGTCTGGGAGAGGGCGTCTCACAAGTGTGGATGGCCAGGCTGGCCAAAGCACCATGCCCATTGCTGAAGGGTATGCTGGAGCACCAGGTGAGAGAGCCAAACCGGCAGTGCATCACTCCTGACAGAGCACAAAGGAGGTCAGGTCCTGCTGGAGAGGTGGCACTGAGATCTGCTGTGCCCCACCAGCCCCTTTTGGCCATGCCTGGACACCCACTGAGGCTGCTGCTGGTGGGGATGGGTTTACAGCAGAGGTGATTTGGGAATGGGCCTCTGCAGCCTCCAGCTGGCTGCAGAAGTAGGGGAAACACATTCAGTGCCAGTTTTGCTGCCTTTCCAAGGATACACAAAGCATGAGGTCAACAGAGATGATGTAAAACCCCTGGTAACTACAGCAGTCTTTGCCACTAGGGAAACTTAATTTTTTTTTTTTCTTTCCATAAGTAGTGGATTTAATACATTGGAGTAATAACTTTGTTCTCTTTGTCATGACCACCCCAGTTTAATAATAATTGAGCATTTCATAGGAGACACTATTTAACAGCTGTTTTGGTAGGTTGCTGTTCAGTAACCAGAGATGCTTTTTAGAAAACTGCAGTGATATTTGGTCATAATGTACTCTGCTGTATACTGAGTCATACATACTGCTTTTCCTTTTTAGGATATCCAAAGCCATCTCCTTCTACCACAGATTCACAAGGTAAGGCAGTTGTTTCCTAGAAATTTTTCAAATGGGTTCTTAACATGTATTTCAGTCCCTGGAAGGTCATGGCTGAGAGAAAAAAAAATGTTAATTTTTAGTATTTAAGTTTAGCATTGAGGAAAATCTGACCAATTTTTGCTAGACCTAAGCATTAAAACATAACCTGTATCTTCTGAAAATATGGAGGTGGGAGAGGAGTTAGGTTTTGAAAAATAATTTTGAGTTCTTGCTTCTTAATTCACTGTGACATAGAGTTTGTATTTTCTAGCTAATGTCAGTATGGACCTTTCTATTTGCCTTCTAAATAAGAAAATAAATATATATTTGTGATGGTTTTATTATTTCTGTAATAGAACATGAGAAAGGCCAAGACTAAGACCTTGAATAACTGCTGGTGTCTTAGCCTAGTGCATGAGGTTGTTTTCCTCTTGGGAGAGTTTCTGCCTTTGTTATAGTCACCAGGGCTCGAGTTCCTGACTTCAATGAAAGCAGAAGTGCTGCCACTGACAGCCACTGATTAAAATGATTCACAATGCTGTTTTCTTTATTTGCTGGGATGCTTTTTAAATAATTGTTAATAACACAATTTATTTATGAATTTGTATGATGAACAGGTATAAAATTTATGTGGAACATGCTGGTTGGCCTAGAAAAATATGTTGACTGGGTGCTGCCAGCCTTGCAGCCTCATACTCAAGATATTAAACCCTGGGGAATGGTATCCTAGATCAAAGTATTTCCACATCCTCTTAAAAAAAAAAATGTTATTTTATCTAAATTTTTTTGAGGAAATATGGGCATTAGATGGAAGTAAAGAATTAGGGCTTTATGGAATCCAAAAACCTACCACCCTAGGACTTAGTTTGATGGCCATAACAAAATCACAAATACACCTCATTAAGAATGGACTGGGGACTGACAAAAAAAGAATTGTAAAGAGTTCATGCTCTCATTGTGATATTTATACCTGCTAATTAAAATTCCATCATAGCCCGAAAGCAATCTTTTTGCATTTGAGGACTGTGGTAGTAAGAACAGGCAGCAACAGAGGAGGTTTCTGGAAGAGGATAAGAAGTAAAGAAACATTCATTTATCTTGATGCCAGCAAAGCCAATATAGATGTCTAGATTTCTGTGATAAATGGATTTCCTGGGGGTTTTCTTCCCATTGCAATTCATAGATAGCAGTATTTTAATAAGTTTATGCTAAAACTGTGTGAAACAGTAGGTGGATGTTAGAAGTGTTGAAAAGGCAGGGTAAGGCAGGAGTGTGCCCATCTACTGCTTGGTGGGACATGGTGGAACAGTTATCACCCTGGGATCCAGAGGGAGGTGGGCTTGACCAAGGAGTTCATTTTCCTGATCCATGCCACTGAATACCTATCTAAATACAAGATATTCCTGCTGATCTATCCTTAAAATTCCCACAGTGTGCCTTGCAGACCTCAATGGCAGATAGTCAGAAAACAGAGAAGGATGGTACCAAAAACTGCTAAGACTTCTGTGGAGTTGGAGCATTTATATCCACTGTCCCTAATCTGGACAGGCTGGATTGATGGGCTGAGGACAATTGGATGAGGTTCAACATGACCAAATACCAGATCCTGCACTTTGGCCACAATAACCTGCTGCAGTGCTACAGGCTGAGGCAGAGTGGCTGGAAAGCTGCACAGAGAAAAAGGACCCTGGGGTGCTGGTCAACAGTGGCTGAACATGAGCCAGAGTGTGCTCAGGTGGCTAAGAAGGCCAGTGGCATCCTGGCCTCTATCACAAATTGTTGATGTCTTTGGCAGTCTTCACCCAGTACATTTTGTGGTACTCAAATTCAAATTTGAAAGATGACCAGACCTTCTTGTACTATAATTCCTAATATGAGAAGCTTGCACTATTAAAAGGGCCTTCTGACTACTGTCTTTCATTTCTGTTTCTGAATAGCTTGTTACATAAAAGCACTGCTCAGGAAGAAGTTGAGGGCTCCAATTCTATCTCCTGGGACTAAAGTAGCCCACTTTCATGCTTTTCTTAAATACTAAGGCATGATTTGCGTATTTTCAGTACCAGAGCATTTCTTGATTTTTTTTCCTTAGATATCTGCATGCATCCTACAATACAAAATTATAGATAAAGATCTTTAAGGACTTAAAAGTATTAATGAGAGAGTACAAGATAAAATATTACATAGTAGCTCATACAGGCAAGGAGTTTACAACAAAGGCGAGTTAAGTGTCAGGACCTGAGAGCATCCACAAATCCTTTTTAATACAGTAAGAGTAGGATATTTGTATAAGGAACAGTAGGTAAGCACTGGAGCAATATTCTCTTGCTGCAGTGTGAAAGGATGGAGTTGCAAGAGCAGACAGATGTTACTAACAGGCTCAGGAGGAAAGTATGTGTGTCTTCATAACACACCAAGATATCATCCAGATCAGAATCACTGTGACTTAGCAGAGCAGCTTCATTGAGCACTGGCTCGTGGAAATCAGTGTTCACATCAGTGCTGTGCTGCATGGTGTCCTGGGGTGACAACCTGTAGACAGGAGGAGTGTTTCTGAAAATGAGATGTTAAGGTAAATTTGGAGAGTTAATTAAAAAAAAATTAGGCAGGGAGGTGATAATTTATTTGCATTTTTGTCCCATTTACTCTTACTGAAATTACACACTTTTCCCTCATTTAGATTTAGGAGTATTGACTATTTGTGAGAGGAAGTCTGACAAATAATCCTTATTATTGCTGTATCCAAGGGAATCATAAGTCCTACTGGCAAATGAGTTACATAGTTACAGTCTCTCTTCTGTGTCAGTTCTTGAAGAATCCTCTTTCGAGTTGCTGGGCAGTTGTCAGCAGCGCCACCACACTTATTTTTTTCTCCTTTTGTCCTGATAACAAATGCCTATGCTGTGTGCTGTTTTGTTTTGCTTAATGATTTTTTTTTCTTTTCTTTCCTTCTGGCCCTTGGGCTCTGTGGGAGGCATGAACTGGGCTTGGAAGTCAAAAAAGAGGTGGAGAACCAGAAACACAACTAGCAGATGGGTGGAAGTAGATGTAACCTAACAAGGGCCACCCTTGCATCTTCTGTGGTTTTTTGACTCTCCAGAATGCATTACAGTAGCATAGATTGCCAAGAACAGACTTACCTGCTCCTGCTTACTTGTGTGTATAATATAAAATATTTTGTCTGCCTAGCAGTTTCTTCATCAGAGCTGTGTCTGTAGTTCACAGCTTTAAAATGCTTTAAATTTTTTTTTTATGTTTGTACTTCCACAATATTGACTGCTTAAATGAAAGTAAGTGTCCTCAAAGCTTCCTTTGAGAAGCTGAACTTTGATACTTGCATGAAGAAAAGTGTTTGCAAGAGGGGACATGTAGGAGAAGGTGATGCAGCCCTCTGTAAAGTTCTGCAAAAGCACTGCTGAGCTGTGGTAGGAATGGTGAAAACTTCAAACAGACACAACGCCATCTAGAAGGTGGGAAGAGGGGAAGAGAGCACAGACACACTGCATCTGTACTGTGTCTCCTTACATCGACCCCTGAACTGATCTACAGGATATTTAGACAGGTTTAAGATTTCTCCTTTGAATAGAAATGTATGGTGTGCTAAACTAGGCTGCATATCAACATAGCAAGAAGTAGTTACTTCTAATAACTGTTCTAGATCCAGGGCAGGATTGACTCCTTTATTCAGATGGCACCAACCCAAACAGGGCTGTAGCTGCTCCAAAGCTGGCTGGCAACATATGGTTTGTTCCATTTGTGCAGTGTGACTGCTGGGGATAGAAACCTTTTGAGTGAGCCAACAATCTGAGGTGTGTTTTCAGTTAGAGTCTCAAGGTAAGCTGAGAGTAGCTTTCTGTGTCAGAAGTGTTGTGTTAAGGTGGTGGAGCTTTACAGAAGCTGTTTAAGTAGATTTCCTGCAATTAATTTTGATCCTTTCAAATAACCTCATCTTAGCTTGCAAGAGCACCTGTAGGCACACTCTCAGGTAGGAGTAATTAAAAAAAGGCTTCTGTCTGTCTTCTGAGCTTGAGACAAAATGCTGAATAAGAAGATTTCCAGAGATACGTGAGGCAGCTGGTTACCAGCCCCTGAGGGAAATCAATGTAGTTATCTGCCAGTTTTGAAGTTGCAGGCATGTCTTCCCCTTTGCCTTCTCCTCCCTATCCCCCCCCAGGCTGAGTTATTCAGAAAAACAGTGGATACCAGAACATTTGTATACCCACATTTTAGATCAAGTTATATGACTTTTTAAACTTCAGTTTTGAAGCAGTATCATCTGAATTAGATTGGATTTTAGGAAAAGTGTTTTTACCCAGAAGGTGGTCAGGCTCTGCAATGGGCTCCCCAGGGAAGTGGTTACAGCACCAGTCTGGCAGAGTTCAAGAAGTGTTTGGACAATCCTCTCAGGCACATGGCGTGATTGCTGGGATGTCCTGTGCAGGGCCAGGAGTTGGACTTAGATGGTCCTTCTGGGTCCCTTTCAATTCAGGATTTGATGAATTTAGCGTTTGTTGCTGATGGGCATCTCTGATTGAGAGGGAGAGGCCAAACATTAATTTTAAGGAAGGCAGAAGGAGCAGGGTGAAATAGCAGCTGTGGACAGCTTTAGGGCATTTGTTGTTTAGTTACTTGCCCAGACAAAGCAGCAAGAATTGACTACTTCTAGCAGTGTGTACTGCCTTAAGGAAAATGTTTAAAGGGAAGGTAACTGGAATGGCAGTAATAAGTGACTGAGCACTGAACTTGCTATTAAGTCAATCTGTTAAAAGTAAAAATTTGTCTTAATTGTCCAAATTATGTTTCATCCAACTCACTCTAACAGCAGTGTTCATCTAGTAGCTGGATAGCTGTTGGAGTCAGCAAGTCAGGAGTCTCTCTGAATTCTTCAGAGAGAAATCAGAGTGCAGGGATTGAATTAAAGCCTTTGGATGGATTGAAGTATGTTAAGCCACTCACACATAAAGTAGAGGTATAAGTTCAAGTTCTAGTATAAGCAAGCAAGTAAGTAAGTAAGTAGAATGGGTTTTTGGTGCTTTTAGTAAGTAAAAGGTTTTGGATACCAGTGTAGAAGTTCGAGTTCTAGTGAAAGTTGAAAAACATAGTCTTAGATACCAGGGCTTCCGTGGAGGCTCCAAGAACTTAGTCTTAGGCATAATAAAGCTATAGTAAAAATATTACTTACATTTTTCAGATAGAACAAGATACTGTATGCGTAGTTTATACATAGCCTGGTGTGCTAAGAAACTAGAATTCTAATAGGTTAAGAAGTAGTGGACCAAGTTTGTGTCTTAGCTTGTTGGGAAGGTTCTGTATAAGAACATGCATTGGGGAGAGCTGGTGCTTTTTGCCATTGCATTTTGCTATTGTTTTTGCCATTGCTTTGCTTGACTTTTGCTTTTGAGACTGATGTGCTTCTGCAATAAACAACTTTACAACAACTATTAGCTGCTTGGCTCGTTGAAGAAAACAACCAGACAAGTTGGGTGCCTGAGAGCACCCGGAGGATCTAACCTCATAATCGGTGCCCTGTGTCTGGTGCTGTGCTTTAACTCGCTTTGCAAGGACTTTAAGCTACTTTCAGGCCTCCTCAAATGGCCTCATTTAAGTGTAGTAGTGAGAAGGCTGGACACCCCACCGATTGCTGGAGAAAGCAAGCACCAATAAATGGTGGACGACTGTAAAAAATACCTAAGTGTCTGTTTCATCTGCTGAGAAAAGAAGAAAAAATTGTAAAGTGAAAAGTCCCCCAAAAGAGAAGTGCTGGAGAAAGACAAAAGGTTCTCTTTGCATCAATACTGAAGTGTTATATGTTCTTATAGCCATTTTCACTACGCTTTGGCAGAGAAAGTGGGAGATCTAAGCTGTGCACAGCATGTCTCAACATGACAAGGAAAGCTGGCACGAGCTATAATCTTTAGCATTCCTATGGCCATTGTGATAGTGATGGAGAGTGCAGATGTTGAAAGGCAACCTCTGTCCTGAAGAAGGTCTTTGGCAGAAGCATTGTTGAATTGAAGGGTGGTAGGATTTCTACTGCCAGCATTTACAAACCATGTACTGTTTCTGTAGAAGGGAAAAAAAAAACACCAAAAAACCTATGGTCAAGGCAGAAACTTTATGGTGCTCAGTTAATTTTATGGTGAGACACCTGGGGCCTGGGCCAGCAGTACTAACTAGTATTCTGCTAATGATTGCATCCTACATNGATGTGTCTCTGACTCGTGTTGTTGCCCATTTCAGGACCTGCCTCTGCTGCTGTGCCCTCTCTGGTGTCATTTTCTGCTGGGCTCACACAGAAGCCTTTCTCCAGTGATGTCGGCGTGGTTCACTTCAACAAAGTGCTTGTGAATGATGGGGACTATTATAACCCCAATACAGGTAACAGCCAAAGAATGCACCCACAGACAGGCAGGAGCATGGGTTACCAGTGTTCCATGTTACCTCAGGCCTTGCTGATACATTGAACAAACGAAGTAAATCCATGTAAACCAGACACATGGGAGTAAAAGCTTCCTGTGGGTGTGGACAGGCACAGGCTTTCATGGCTGGTTTTCCATGACTGCCCAGTACTACTGAGGCCCAGCTCACCTGTATGTCTGCCCTGACAGCACAGGTGGTTGTGCTCCTCAGCCCACCTGAGCCCAGGTAGCAGAGGTGAGGTTCCTTACTAATGCACTTCACCATGGCTGGGGGAGGGGAGAGGGAGAGGGAGTTCTCATATTGCCTCCCCAAGGGCCCTAACTGGGGGCTGTCTCCTTCTCCAGCACTGAGGTGTCAGGTGTGCCTTCGCCTTCATGACTTCACTCGGTCACCTGCCCAGGCTGACCTTGTTGCAGTTACCTGTACGAAGCAGTGGGTCCCCACGTGGCTTTATGTTTGTCATCGTGCTTAGGGCAGTCAGGTGTCCCTGTTTTGGGTAGCCATGGTCAGCCCAGTCTGTGTGTCTCCTGCAGGCATTTTCACATCGCCGTATGAAGGGCGCTACCTGATCACCGCCGTGCTGGCCCCCGAGAGGGATGAGTACGTGGAAGCCGTGCTGTCCGTCTCCAACGCCAGCGTGGCCCAGCTCCACACGGCCGGGTACAGAAGGGAACTGCTGGAGTATCACAAACCCTACTCGGGGAAACAGACCTGTGGTGGGCCCGGGACGTTCCACCTTGTTCTTCACCTCAAAGCAGGAGATGAAGTAAACGTTGTTGTAACGGGAGGCAAGCTGGCCTACACAGACTCTGACGAAATGTACTCCACGTTTAGTGGAGTTCTCCTTTATCCTTCCATTTCTCATGTTTAGGTTTACCTTGAACAGGGGAGAAGGGTAAGATATTCAGAAGAAATTAAGTGTAATAAAATTCAAAGCTTTAATATATTCAGTTTATATATTTGATTTCAGTGATGGGTTTATAGTCTATACGGAAACATTTTCCATGTCCCTTTTTTACAGAGGTAGCTACAAAAGACTACATGAACTCCTGTAGCTAAATGAACTCCTTCCCAAGCCCTTGTTTACCTGTACAAGCAGAACAACTGTTTAAACAACATGTATGTTCTCAATAGATACTTCTTCACTGTGCTCCTGTTATTATTCCCTATTCAATTGCCTTTGCAATCTTTTCCCTAGTTTTTCAAATTGTCCCTAGTGTATCAAAGTTTACATCTTTGCTCAAGTTTACAGTTGTGGTCAGTCAGCTATTTTCATGTTTTCAGTAAAGCAGAGCCAAGAAAGTGAAATTGTAGTGGATATGATTGATGACTTTTTATTCCTTGTATTATGTAGTAATGTATGTTGGCATAATCAATTTGTTCAGTGCAATTGCAAACCGTGGTGGTGCAAAGCAAAATGATACTCACCTGCATCAGTTTTCTTTTCTGCCTTTAAATGCCAAACACAGTGCTAGGAGACAAAGTGAGTGACTCAGGTGGGAGCAGCAGTGCAGGGAGAAACTTGGCTCAGCTTTCCACTGGGCAGGTGTGAATGCAAGGTGCAGTTCCTACTACTGGAAGATTTAGAACAGTTATTGTTTATTTATGGAGTAAAAAAGATGATTGGTTATTCATAATGCTCTTGAGATTAAAGCTTGCTGCTGCAAATTAATAAAACAGTCACAAAAATCACAATCAACTTTACTTAGATAGAAGAACGGTGATTTTGAAAAGCTTAAAAAAATTTACAGGGTTTGTTTCTGGCAGTCCAGCAGTATTTGCATTAGAAGGGAAGTTGTTGTCTATGGTGTGTTGTAGAAGACAAATCAGAGAAAAAATGGTTGATAAAGGAAGATAGTGTTATTAGTCAATATTGTCAAATGCACAAACCAACCCTCTGGCAGAGTTGTTACAGCCTCCTGCATTGGGGCTTTTGAGTGAGGTTTGTTTTAACACTCAGCATCTGTTTATATGGATAAAGCAGCTTTCTTAGCTTAAACAGATAAACACCCTTGAGGCAGCACTATTTTATTTTGCACACTAGCCACTTCTCAGTGGAGGTAATAAAAATGATGCTTTGGCTCTTAGGAATTAGCATTTTGATCACTTTTGTGGCTGAAAAGAAATCCAGCTGTGTTTAACTGAGGGCAGGACTGTGTATTCATTTTTCACATGCACATACATTTGTCACCTGTACATTCTTTATATCAACTGCTCTTTTTAGTAGTCTGTTCATGCCACATAGAGTTGTATTTATCATAGTGGTTTGTGCAGTGTATTTTCCTTATTACAAATGCAGAACAGCTGTTTGTAGCCTCAGAACAAACATTTTTTTTAAGTGAGGGAAGAACTCCCTGTGCTGTAAAGCAGCACATTGTATTTAGCTGAAGCCCTTCCCATCTGAGCAGATCAGATGAAGACTTGTGCTTCTGTTACTTTTAGTTTTGGAACAGATACTCCCCAATAATTGTGTTTCCAGGCAATGAGATGGGGCCTTCCCACAACAAACTATCACATCCTGGAAGCTGAACTGCTTTAAGAAAAGCAGGAAAAATAACCTTTCTGTCCACAGAGGACCTCTGAGTCAGCCCTAGTGCAGCTAGGGTTGCACTGGGGGAGTTGAGAGCACAGGAAGGAAACTGTGAGTGGAGTTTTAAAGCACCTGATCTGGGATGATCTCTTGGCACCTGATTTCCAGAAATGACAGTGTTAGAGATAAGCAGAAGCTAGGGCTGGCTGTGTTCATAGGATGAAGACTGTTTCTGACAGAGCAGCTGTTAGTCAGTAGCCAAAGATGTACAGTGAACTCGCCCTTCACAGCCTGATCAAAGGCTCCTTTCCCTGCACGTGTTTCTGGACCTGTGCATTATCATGCAGTCAGCAACTGCACGCTTGTTCAAGGGGGCTTAGCTTTCCTTTGTCCTTTCTATCCCATGCCTTTCTAGGTCTCAGAATGGTAGGGACAGACAGAAAGGGTTGTTTTCTGTGTTTTCAAAAGCCAAGCATATCATACTTTTTTTCATTTTAAAAACATAGTTTCTTGTTACGTACAAAAGCCAGAGAAACACTTTTCCTTTCAGGATATTTTTCACTCTCCTGAAGAAAGCTGTGTTCTCTAAGAAGCTGGCTCCAGACTATGTGTGACTCAAGATTATTGTTGCCTGTTCTAAAAATGACTCATGGAAACAAACAAAATGAGCTGAGTGCTTAGGGAGACCTAGCTGGCAAACACAACCTTTTTGTTCCACCTCCCTCCAAGTGAGAAATTTTTAAGAATCAGCAGTGCAAGTTTACTGCTACGAGTTGCAAATCAATTATTTAATTATTATCAATCATTTAATTATTACCTAACTCCAGGATATTTCTAAATCCAACCCACCAATCTTCACAAGCCCAGTTCTGCTACTGGGACAGTGCTGTCTTCCACCAGACAGTTTCCCTTTAGACCCAGGATCTGCTGTTGCCTGTGCTGAGATGGTTTAAGCCCTCATAATGCAGCATAGCTGGTATTTGTACACTGCTGTAGGGCATTCCCTAAACTGTGTCACAGCAGACTGCAACCCCAGCACCTTATTTTGAGGACACCTTTAGACTTTTTAGGGACAGCTTCCCATTCATCTCTAGCTGTGTGGGTGGGTACAGCTATGACTTTTTACAAGGAACCTCTGTCCAAGATTCCTGCCTTGAAGGGGACTTGACCCTTAATTTGCACTTCCTTGGTAATTACTGTAATCAGGGTAGGTGGTTCAGTTCCTCCTAATGAGGTTATTTTCCTGGAGCTTACAAGGTGGAATATTCACCCACCTGGGAAGACCACAGGGATGTAGCCCATCTATAGGGAAAGGGGGGACGGAACCTGAGTTTGTCTCTGCTCCAGTCAGTGCTTGGATTAAATATTAGTAATGCAACAGCTGGAAGAGACTCAGGCACAAATGCATTCATAAGCCTGACAAGGGTTGGCTCCACACAGAGCAGCCCAGCTTCAAAGGAAGGAGCAAGAGCCCTACTCCAGAATACCTTGAGCCTGCTTACAGAGCATTTACATCTTTGGTGAGAATTAGCAGCAGCACATGGAAAGACCTGCACTGAAAGAAGCATTTCTCACTGTGGGTTTATGATTTGACTGCCACATGCAGGAGAATCCACAAGCTCAAATAGGAAGCATCTGTTAACTGAGAAAGCCTTAAAAAAAGTCCAGTGGGTGGGAGCTCTAAAACAGGACAAGTGCCTGTTTCATAGCTCACAGTGCTACCTTTTAGACCTGCTTTGCAGGTAGTTTAGTAATGCAGTATATGAGAATTGCAAGTCTCTTAGACAATACAGTATCTGTTGAGACAAGTGCTCTAATTTGACATCAAAACAGGAAGAAACCCAAACCCTGCCAGGTGAAGCTGTACAGGCAGATGTGTGTCTGACAGACCCTCAGCCAGGCATGAGTCCCTGTGGTTCCTCAGGGACTGCAAATACCCAAACCAGATGAGTCCCCAGGGCAGCATCACTTGTGAGACAGGTGAGTTCCCAGAGGCAGGGCTTTAGCAGCAGAACATCTGAAGCCAAGCCAGTGTGCTGACAGCCAGACTTGGCTCTGGCCAAATGTGGCAAGCATATCCTAAAACCCCAATGTGACATAAATCAGTCATATCGCCAGGAAAGACTGCAGCAAAGCAGGAATGCCAATTTTCACTGCAAAAAGTGTAAAAAAATGCTGCCTCGTTATTTTAATTTGCTATTAAGACCTCTGGAGACAACTAAGACATTTTTCTACTGTCTTTACACTTTGAGAACACTCAAAGCAATGAGAACTTTTTGTGGTATTCTATCACATTTCCTTTCAGTGTACACCAGGTTAGTTGCAGCAACTTTGTGCAGTACCACTGAGACTCTAGTTGGTTTGATTAAGCCAACTGACCTGATAAGAAAAACTACAAATAATCAAGCAAGCTGTAGGTAGAAAGCATAAGAAAGCAACTTGAAACAACATGCCCATCACCACCCCATGCAGCTTTAAAATGTGCTGGGAATGCAAGGTAAAGGGCTCCCCAGCTGCAATCAGGAGATTCAAATCAGGACTGAACTCTTTCCTGAGAATATAGCATGCATTTGGAAGTGATTATTTGCTGATTAGCCAAGTCCTTGTATTACAGCCCAGTAGTGGTTATGGGTCTCTTTCACTAAAACTAGAAATGCATTTATGGGCTCAGCTTGGAGATGGGAGGAATATGCACTCCCAATACCAGACTTGCTGCTGGTTGCTTCTGGATAATGGCACAGAGTTCAAATCATCCAGCTACCAGGAATACCTGGGGGCAGTCTCCTGTCATCACAAGACAGACTTGTGCTCCAGCCAACATAATCTTTTTGTAATGTACCCTGCAGACTTGGGATGCAGAATAGCAGCTCTGCCAATTTTCTGTATACGGGAGACTTCAAACAACACCTTGTAACATGTTACTGCATAAGCAGGTTTTGGCATTTATTTCACTGTCTTGATTGTGAAAAAAGGAACATAACTAACATTTTTCAGAAAAAAAATCAGTGCATTTCAAAGTACGCTTTAGGTGTGCATGTCTGTACATATGCATATATAAAAATAATCTCAAAGGGGGAGAGAAATATCCAGGAACATGAAGAAACTGTGTGACAGAAAACAACTGCAGATATGTCCAAATAAAGCCTACCTCTTGTGTAATGCCTCAATGCTCTTTTGCTTTCCAGGGAATACAGCAGCACTGTAAGCTAAAATTTTTGCTCTCTTCTCCACTGCCTTTAGAACTGCAGTTTCTGGCTTCTCAGTCAAGCTTGCATGTATATTTGAAATGATTATTCAGTGTCAAGCACTGTTACACAGCCTTTGTATTACATCGAAGTTCTGCCAACACAGCTCTTAGTTGCTCAGTCACTGCCCTGATTCCTGGCAAAGGTAATATTTCAGGGACCTACAACAATCACCTACTCGAAGCACCTGACAATTCAGGGCTGGACAAAAGCTAAAGCATGTTGTCGAGGGCATTGTCCAAATGCCTCTTAAACACTGACAGGCTCGGGGATCCTGAGATGGCCCCTCCACTCGCCCAGCATGGCAGGGGCAGAGCCCACCGGGTCAGGATCTGGCATCTGCCGGGCTGAGCCTGCCACTGCTGCAGCGAGTCCGTGCCTGCTCCACATGCAGATGGAGCAAGGGCTGTCCATGCCCGGGAGTGCTGAGCAGCTGCACAGATCACTCCGGGGCTGCATTCCCCTCCACCCATCCTGCTGGCATGAGGAATTATCCCAGTGACTGAGAGAATGGGCAGCCAGCCATTCCCATGGCCCTAGTAGGACACTCTTCCTTGTGGTGTATCAAAGCAGAGTGAAGTTCAGGGGCATGGGGAATCCAAGGTGGCTTCCAGGGAAAAGGAAGTGTCCAATGCCATGTGGCTGCCTCACACACAAGAGCTTCCATAAGCACTGTGGGTTGGGGATTTTTGGGGGTTGGTAGTTGTCTGGGTTTCTGTTTGTTCATTTTTCCAATCAATGTCCTTTGCATTTGTCCTGGCTCTGGCTGGCATAGGGTTAAGTTCTGCAGCAGTGGTGAGCAATTGGATGTGAATTGTACTCTCTGCCATTCCTATCGCCGTTGTTACTGTTTCTTATTTCATTGCTGGTTCTAGTAAATTGTTCTTATCTCAGCCTGTGATCTTTAGCTCTGCGTGCCTGTAAATTAATTGATAAATTTAAGGCAAGGGAAAGGAGGAAAAGCAGCAAGGGACTGCTTAGGAAACACTGCACAGGACTGGCCACCCCTACCAGGCAGAGGACCCTGACAAACCCTTGCTGTGCCCAACAGTGAAACCCCTGAAGCTCTGAGTGCACACAGCACCTGGGACAGCTGTCCAGAAAACCCTACTGAGCTGACTCCCTGCTCAGCTCACCACTGCTACGAGCTCAGCTCTCAAGTGGGAGCATACACATCCCACCACAACGGTTCAGGGCTGCAGGTCCTCAGTGCACCAACTGCACGACAGAACTCCAGGCACAATGTCCTGCACAGAGAAAGTGCCTGCTCCTGGAAACAATGATTCTGTTCTTTACACATTGAAGCCAGTTGATCCAAGACAGAAAAATCCATCCACCAAGATCACCCTAGTAGAAGTGCATTAGAGTAAGATGGACACAGGAGAAACAATGCCAGCTCAGAAAAGTTTTTGCAACACATCCAAACGTGGCATACATAGGACACACCACCCTTCTGTTGCTTGCACTGGCAGAGTCACTCACTGTAGCATCAAGGATGCAGAAAGATGGGCAAGAATGTGTGAAAGATGGACAGTGAGCAAACTGTGGTGTGAGGAACAAGGGCAGTGTGTCAGCAGAGTCATGGGGGAAACCTGGCAGGAACACGGGAGGTGATAAAATGCCAGCAGTAACACCAGTGACACCACAGAAGGACCAAAAGGCACAGCATCACTGACCTTTTCATGCAGATCCATCATAATGTGATTGAACAGTCAGGTTTTCTATGTAGGCTGCTAGGTGGTTACATTTACCAAGAGCAGCGAGAGACCAGGAAAATCAGTTTCTCCTGAAATCTTGAGGCCCCTTTTCCAACCTGGCCTCACAATATTTGCTTCAAATCATGTAACCGCTGTGGAAGACAATACTCTTTGCCTTGAAAGGAAGTTAATTTTGATGGAAATAGGATAAAACTCCAAATTAGGGCAGATTTACAAGAGCTCAAACTGCAGTTACAACATTTTCTTCAAGGCAGCTTGTACATTTCCAAGTCGTGCCTCTGCTATCTGGTATTTTATATTACCAAGTCCATGT
This sequence comes from Buphagus erythrorhynchus, assembly GCA_013400855.1. Taxonomy (NCBI): domain Eukaryota; kingdom Metazoa; phylum Chordata; class Aves; order Passeriformes; family Sturnidae; genus Buphagus; species Buphagus erythrorhynchus. Next base: position 70,415 of record VZTT01050902.1, read on the forward strand.
TTGCTTTTCATTATAGTTGTAACCCAGTATTGGTACTGGCACAGAAGTTAAGCTTGATGACAGCAATTTTTTTATCAGCTGTATAAAAACTTTGAAAAAAAGTAAATCAAGCGTAAAAAAAAGTAAATGTAATGAAGTCCAGAAAAGACCAACTTGAATTCTATGTTAAACATAAATACAATTTTAATAGCCCCGTGTTTAGTCATTCAGCAGTACAATAAAGGAATTACCAAACACAAAGTAAAGAGAGATTTCACTTTAAGTCTGTTTTTATTGTGATAACATTGTTCTGAACACCAATAAACATTGCACTGAAGTGTGGGTTGCTGTACCCAAGACAGTCTTAACAAAAACCACTGTATTGGTAGGATCACAGATTTGACATTTTAAACACACTACCTTATTAGTGATTGTGTTGCTTAACAATCAAGTATTCCACATCTTCAAGATAAAAATGAAACAAATGACTGAAGAGAGTTTTCCCACCCTCAAATTAAACCAACATTTTAACTTTCATCTGGAAGTAATTAACACTGTAAAAAAGTCTCAAACAATTCCTTTTCATTTAGCAAATTTTAACTCTGGAAACTACAGTTTCTTCAGGCAGAAATGACACTTTAAAGGCATCTCAAATTCTCTATCTGTGATGTTTCATTAGGAATTTGCATTACAGTCATTTAAACAACTCATTCATACGACAGCATTTTCTAGAAGACTTGCATGAAATATTAACACGAAATCTCATCTCTTTTGTGTTTATCATAAACTGATTCAGAGTTTGCTTCAGAAGTTCCATAATGGAGTTGACACAAGTGTTAAAATTTTCCAGGTGAAAAGAAAAAAAAAGAGGTTTTGGAAGGCATATACTGATGACAGAAAGTTAAGAAGACATGAGCCAGGATTGCACATGCACTTGTATACTGTTGGGAATGAAAGCCCAATCTTTTGAAGTACAAACATGCTTGGTAAATTAAAAAAAAAATTAAATCCAGAAATGCACACCCTTTAAACTGCTGATCTTTGAATCATTATAGAAATGGGTAATGTCCAAGTCACTAACAAGTTTTGAATTGCAATGTTCCTTATTTACTCCCAGCCAGGTGTCATTGACTCAGCCTTTGAGGGGTTCCAACACTAAGAGGATCTGCATCTGCAACAACACAGTCTTAACAGGGGTGTGTGTGTGCCCACAGCCAGGCACACTTAGAAGTTCCTCTTTCACAGAAAGAATGATGCAGCTTGCACTAATTTTACATCAGGGTAGCACAACTTGTTCTCAAGCATTAGTTTCAGGCCACTTCTCTCCACTAAGGTAACAAAAGGACAGGCTAATGCATAATTCTCATTTACCCCCCTCCACATTAATATTGCAGCACAAGCCCATAGTTTGATAGCAACGAGATGTCTGCTCTAGAGTCAGTAAAGTGCCCAGCAGCCCCAAGAACACAGGTATGCAACGACAGGCCCCATATTCTGTCCCTAAACAGGGTTAACAAACAATCTGAAAAGCTTCAAATACAAGCCAGAGTTAGAAAAACCAAACCCCTGCCCTACTCATATCAGAAAGACTCAACAACACTTACATTTTATTAAAAAAAAAACAAATATCAAACTGTAGCTGTCACAGAGGGAAAAAAAAATCATTTTTTTAAATTAAGCAACCTTTTGGACACTCCTACAATGCAAAGTGATAGGTTAGCAGAACGAGGAGCTCTCAAAACAACTCACACAACCCCCATTTTCATACCAGCTGAAAGTACATGTATTTGGAGATATACCTGATACTGTTTTTCCATGCTTCTCATTTACTCAAGTTCCCACCTTGAAATCCACAGCTTATCTTTATGACAGTCTGAAAAGTTGAAGGGAATTGAAGAAAAAAACCAAACAAACAAGTGAAAAAAGAATACTAACTAAAAAAGACACAGCCAAACCATGGTAACAATCTGTCCCATTTGGGACCTCATCATAGTTTCATGAAGTGCTTTTATTTTTAGAAAAGCTGTGTAATACCAGGGCTACTGAGAATAGACTTAAGCATGGTAAAGCAAATTTTGACATCCACAAAAAGACTGTTTCAGGAAAGGCTGCCTCACTCCTTTATGCAAAATAGAATCTTTAGATAGAATATTTAATCTTGTAATTAAAATACTTTATTATGTTGGATTCTTATTTATTAATTTTAAAGTATTTAAGTGACTTAAAAGCTCAAATCACATTGATATTAAAAGCACTTGGTGATCATGAAAATTTTAGTTTCTAATGAAATCCATGGAATAAAAGGTAAGAAAAGGGAAAAAAATACATGGCATGATGTTTGCAAGCTTTTAACTGAAAAAAAATACAAGAGAAAAGTAGTAAAATATCCTTTGAGTTGAATCCTTTGAAATCCACTTAAACACTGAGTAGACTGGTGACCAAGAACCACAGAAATTATTCTTCTCACAGTACAAAAAATGAGGATGCCTTTCATTTCACTGACATGCATGACACATCATGACAGGTAAGTATCTTTTTTATCCCACTCTCCTTCTGCTCTGAAAGAGATCCCAGGTTGATTTTGCTTGCCTCCACTCTTTATCCAGTGTTTACTACAGGAATACACTAGAATTTTATAATGGGGGAAAAAAGTAANGAGAAAAAAATACTCCTGGAGGGGTATAAAATCCTCTAAATGTATGCTTTTGCAGGTAGTAAAAACGAGTGATCTGGTGTTTAAATGATGTTTAAATGACTGTAGTCCTTAAGCCCTTTGGGCTGGTGGAATGATACAGTCTCACCATAGTTTTGTCCAAAAGAAGTTAAATGCACTAATTCAACTTAAAAAGCAGCCACCTTTGCCTTCAAGTACTTTTGGAGAAAGAGCAATTAGCTGCTTTTATAGCTGATAAACACCAGCACTGGAATGTAATTTGTTCAGGCTCTGACTGAAACCTGAGGAATGACGAGCATGACGTTTGTGAATAACCCAAAACTTTAAAAAAAAAAAAGAAAATAAGGTTTTATTCTGCTCTGCAGCATTTAACCATTCTCACAGCTGGAACCTCACTACTGAGTTGCATTTTCTTCCAGCTACTGAAAACCTGCAATACAGAACTCCAGAAAGACCTGCAGTAGACAATTAAAAAATTAAATACATAATTTTTTTTAGTATTACAATTCCCTGAATATAATCTATACATACATTTTACTGGCCTACACAGCATACACACATATACACATTATCTCTGTGCTGAAAAAGGAAATAAAAATGCCAGTTCCTCAACTCTTACAGAAATGTTCCAAGATTTTTCTTGATGAAAATTTACCANACACATCATGACAGGTAAGTATCTTTTTTATCCCACTCTCCTTCTGCTCTGAAAGAGATCCCAGGTTGATTTTGCTTGCCTCCACTCTTTATCCAGTGTTTAATACAGGAATACACTAGAATTTTATAATGGGGGAAAAAAGTAATTTCTTTTATATAGTAATTTAAAAATGCTCCCCCTCAAGCAGTTCACCAGTTGTCTAGAGTTAGCTGGTGTTACATCAGAACTGTGGGTAAAGACAGCCTGACAGTGGAGAAAAAAATACTCCTGGAGGGGTATAAAATCCTCTAAATGTATGCTTTTGCAGGTAGTAAAAACGAGTGATCTGGTGTTTAAATGATGTTTAAATGACTGTAGTCCTAAAGCCCTTTGGGCTGGTGGAATGATACAGTCTCACCATAGTTTTCTCCAAAAGAAGTTAAATGCACTAATTCAACTTAAAAAGCAGCCACCTTTGCCTTCAAGTACTTTTGGAGAAAGAGCAATTAGCTGCTTTTATAGCTGATAAACACCAGCACTGGAATGTAATTTGTTCAGGCTCTGACTGAAACCTGAGGAATGACGAGCATGACGTTTGTGAATAACCCAAAACTTTAAAAAAAAAAAAGAAAATAAGGTTTTATTCTGCTCTGCAGCATTTAACCATTCTCACAGCTGGAACCTCACTACTGAGTTGCATTTTCTTCCAGCTACTGAAAACCTGCAATACAGAACTCCAGAAAGACCTGCAGTAGACAATTAAAAAATTAAATACATAATTTTTTTTAGTATTACAATTCCCTGAATATAATCTATACATACATTTTACTGGCCTACACAGCATACACACATATACACATTATCTCTGTGCTGAAAAAGGAAATAAAAATGCCAGTTCCTCAACTCTTACAGAAATGTTCCAAGATTTTTCTTGATGAAAATTTACCATGACACAGCACAGCCTGAAAACAACAAAAGCCATACAAGTATCTGAAGACAACTTTCATTTTAACAAGCTCATGAAATCGTTTAAACATTGTGTGTAAAAAAAAAAAGTAATAAGCAGAGTTAGTTTGAGCGTGATTTATACAAGCCAAGTCTTGTATATGTAACAGAAGGCATATTTACATTTAAAGTGAAATTTTATGTCTTCAGAATCTGTCAGGCTAGTAAGGTCTGTACATTTTCTGTATTCTAGCTGAGAAAGAGCACAGTGGTCTTACGCTCTGGCTCCTTTCAAAAATGGCCTAAATGCCCATCTGAACATTAAACCACGTTCTTCATGGATAGGTCTGACATTCTATTTGGCAGTTTCCATACACTTTTTGGCTTCATTTTAGAAAATATCCTTAAGACAACTTAAAAAGAATAATCTATGTTTACAATAAGGTCTGTATTGATGAAAACACAAAGTCATATTTTACCTCAGCATTTAGTTGCCCTGAAGCACTTGGGTACCACGACCACCAATGACAGGCCAATCTCAAGTGCCTTAGAACTGGTATATAATTACAAGCAATAAACAAACAAACACAAAAATCCACACATCCTCCCACAAAAAACCAGACAGTAGCTTTGCATTTTCTTTGTTTTGAACCAATGAAATTAAAGTGATTTCATTTAGTAAGACTTACGGTACCAATATATAAATTAGCTTCCTCATTAAGAAAGTTCTTCACATTTAAACTGAAGTTGAGTAGCTCAATATGAAATTCCATCTCCTGGTGAGAAGTACTTTTCAGGCCAGGTCATCCATGTTAAGGTCAGGAAGAGGCTCTCTCCAGTAGCAAAAAGAACTGAATTCTGGGCACGGAAATGCAGAATTCTGTTCTTTATTAATCAATGGGAACACATATTCCACAAGCTCACTTAGTCTGTAATACCTGTATTAGAGAAGAAGAAAGAATTATTTAACAGTCTAGTTACTGTTTAGCTGTAGTCAAAAGCAGCTATAGAAGTCTAGACCAGAAAGTTCTAGTCAAACAAAAAGGCCCCACTACTGCAGAAGCAATTTGCAACTTTATTTTGCCAATTTTCATTTTTAAAGTTTCAGACAAATATCAAAAGCTGTAAGTACCCAGCAAATAAGGTTTTGCACAAGTCATATATAAAAGGAGATCATAGTAATCAATACAGTTATTTTATAATTGCATTTCCAAACACTTTCTTTAGTTGAAATAACAAAAATGGTCTTACGAAGATTTGTTTCCCTTAGTCTGTTCTTGGATCAGTTCACCCTTTGGATTCACAGTAAATATTCTGCAGTCTGGAACTCCCACTTGCATGTAGGCATACACATCCTGCAAAAGCACCAACACAAGTACACGCTTCAGTATTTC
>VZTT01050902.1:79352-116296 GCA_013400855.1 Buphagus erythrorhynchus
TCTCAAAGTGACTGAGCTGTTGTAGCCTAAGTAGGAAAGTACTCATCTCTAGAGGGACATCAAGCCTCTGTAGCAAATATAGTCTTGAGTGGAATGTTTCATTACAGCTGTAATGCCAAGTATTTTTAATCTACTCTTTCTCTGAAATGGGGAGGGAACTGATACAAGAAATCCCACATGCTTACCTATGAAAGGCAGAAAACAAACTGCTAGGGGACAACATGAGAGGGCCCCTGGGGAGAATTGTTCCTTTGTCATTCACCCAGTGCAGATATCCTCTGGTGATATCTGCCATTCCAATGGCACGGGCGGAACAGTACAGGAACTTGTAGCCATTTCTAGAAAATAAATTACCAACTTAGTTCATATTCCTGCTGAAGTTTCTTTGCAGAGATAAGTATGCAGTTATAGCAATGTCCAGAGGCACCAGTTTAGTACTGAATTGCTGCAGAGTTCTGCACACACACAAGGAAAATACTTTTCTATTGTTAAAAGAAACTGCAAGGCACGTAGTAGTTTAAATACATGACAATCAAAACTGAGAAACAGGAAGTGCAAACAGAATAGGGATGGTAAAACTCAGAGGACACAATTAGATGGACTAGACTGTGTTTAAATAAGTGCCACATTGGTTTTATTCAGCTTCTTTCAGCCCAGCTGTAGGATGACAGCAATTATTTAAATTATCTGCATCACAAAATAACGGGTGCCAGATCTCCTGTGTTTTTCAGGTTGTTGGCAGAGTGAACGATGGATAACAACAAGCATTCATTAAGCCCCTAAATTCTTCCTGCAGACTTTGTATGTTCATCTGTTACACAGATTTGTATACAGTTACTGCATGCACAAAAGGGTTGAGTGTTTATGTGCATTTTCAAAGACTTGATTCAATTTGGCAAATAACTCCAAAACTGCTCTTCTGTTATGCACTGAATAAACAAAAAAACCCACCCCGAGCCACCCAAACAAAACAGTAACATTATCTCCCATGAATCACAAGGGGCCACATGAAGGCCAACAATAGATTCTAAGACCCCAAGTACTTTTGTGGAAAGAAAGACTACTAAAAAACAAAGATAAAAGTTGATTATTTTAATTTAATTCTGAAGTTTCTAACAGTTGATCGTCCTCAGTTAGGAGGTATTATTTCTTGCATCACTTTGTTTTTGGAAAAAGTTGTTCCACAACATAAAAACTAACCTATGGAGCATTCACCTGGCTTTGGAAGCAAACCCATTAAACCAGAAAACACTTATGCATTGGAAGGACACTATCTAGTTTTAAATTCATGCCACATGATATTTCTGAAAGGCTTAGTGACCAACCTGAGTTAGTGGAAAACAGACATGCATGTTTGAGAAATGATTTCTGTTATGGTTCTCTTTTGTACTAATGAAATACGACATACAGTTTTTGAAAGCTAAAATGCAGAATAAAATGTCTGGGAAGGGAGCTAGTAAAAGTGGTGTCTTGCATTCCTGTGAAAGTATACATCTGTGGAAAGAACTTAGTTTCATTTGTGTATGACAAAAGTTGCTCACTTCCCAGCATTTTGATCAGTACATTTTAATAAACTGCACAATTTTTAACAACTATCCAGTTACCTATACACTAATTCCCATATTCCAGAAAATCCTAATTGCTTCATAGATTGCCTACTCACTCGTTTATGGAATGATAGAGTTTTGCAATGCCCTGATGAGTCCAGTCCTTGCCAAACTGAGGGAGGATATGTCCCAAAGCATCAGACCTAAAAGGAGAATCAAAGGTACGTGACACATGGTATATGAGTTTTGTTAAGGACAACCACTAATTAACATACAATTTAAAAAGAATATTTACATAAACATTTCTGCAGAAGGTCCTAACTATTTAAAAAGAGAATTAATAAGTAGTCCAGACAGGGCAATTAGTGAGGTCATACAAGTCAATTTCCAAGTTAACTTGTGGCTGCTAAATCTGGAGAAGTCCAATAAAGGCAACAATCACATGGTAAATGTTATCATCTTGGCATTATTCTGTTAAAATACATTTTCTACTTCGCTTTAAAGGCAAGTACAAATTAAAACCAAAGCAACATTATTAATGAATACCCTTTAATAGTTGTCTTAAGTAAAGCTTCTTTACCTTGTTTTGAAAAGCAGGATAGGATCAATAAAACAAGATTAAAAAAAAAATTCACNGTTGCCCTCCCTCTAAAATTTTCATGATTTTAGAATCATAAATGAGCTGCACAAAATGGCTCATATACTCTTCCTTGTTTATTTTGATTAACCCATCAAAACCATGGTTTAACATTGGCACAATGGTTTTGCTGTGCAAGTCTGCTGCAGCCTGGGTACATGTGTATGTCCACAGTTCTTGTACTGCCTACAGCAGCAGATATTTCACTCTTTGCCACTTTAATTCTTGCTACTACAGCAGACTTGCAGCACTATCAAAATGAACTCCCAGTTTGCCATAGGATGAAACAGTATTTTCTACTTAGTGGATGCTTTCCTCAAAATTCTTCCCTGATAAAAATCATACACTTCAAACTAACTTGTAAATTGGATCCAGTGAATAAACTGCACATCAATTTAAATGTATGCTATTACAAAGATGTGAAGATCCCAGGATATCCAAACCCCAGAAGCAAACTGCCACTTTTCTGGCAACATCATAATATAGAAGTTTGATTATGGAACTTCAGAGAAAATTACTGATTTTTAATCCAAAACAGATTCTTAAAAAAAACCACAACAGAGAAAAAAATTATCAGAAATTCCCCACAGCTGCCTACCCTTACACAGGAATACACGTTAAATTTCTTTTTAAGTAATTTTTTTTAAGGATTATGAAGCATCCTATGCACAAGACAGCCATGTCACTTACTATTTGGTCCGAAGAGAGTCTAAGTGACTTCTTATAAGATGTAACATTCCCATGAGGTGGATGCTCTGCTGGGGCAGAATCCATTTTCAGGGATTCCTTCACTTCCTGGGATGCTTCATCACTAGAAGAATCATCCTCTGGAGGCCTAACGTGACATCACCAAGAATAAATGTAAGCTACATAAAATCCTTCTTTAACAGAGTAAGATGCTTATGCCACAGTAATTTCTGCTTATGCTGAAGATTTGCTGCTACCTGATAGCACAGATTAAGGAAGACCACGGTCTAGTGACTGCCCAGATAAAGCCAGTACATGCCAGTAAGCAAGTAAGACTTGGAATGCCAGTACTGGTGGAGCTCTAAACATGACTATTCCCAGCTGGCTCCACACACAATGGGTTTAGTAAAGACACAGTGTCAGGTGGCCACTAATACTGTGCTGATGAATTAGGTAAACTGCAGATGAAAAGGGACACTGAATGACACACAAAGCCGTGCTTTGTTTTCAAAAAGAGCTGCCTTAGTTACTATGGCATTTAAACTGTGGGTGTTAGTGGAGTAGCTCACCTTTTAAGGTTATTCACAGACTTATTTTCCTGCTCATTAGAGATTTCAAGATTAAAAGCAGCATTTAATTTCTCTGAAGTATTAAATCAAAATATATTTAGTTCTTTAAATCTTGAAGACACCAACATTTACAAGTACCTTTGCAAAATCATGCAAGAATATGCATATGCATAATAAATACCCTAGAATGGGGGAGTTTTGTGCTAAGCACTGATAGCTGTCTACCACAACCTGGGCAACATGTGCACTGTGATTGATACTATTTTATTGTTTCAATTATTTAACATTACAAAAAATTCCATATGGTTTAAATTATTAATACAATATTAGGCCTTCACAAAAGAAAAAAAGTATTACAAAGTGCATCAGAAACAATATCACTGTATTTACAGAGCAGAGGCCTATTGATAAAGGTTACCATGTATGTGTTTGTTCTGTCAGTTCTGTTATGGAATAAACACAATAGCACTTAGGAAATAATTGTAGTGTATTTGTAGTTCCTACAATGTTTGCTGCCACATTATTTTGCTGAATTGTTTGCTATACACATCTGGTTCCTCTTCAGTATTTTATAGGGAAATATTTCTTCCCACAGTGCATTACTACTGAATTCTTCATTCAAATAAAGGAAAAAAAAAAGGAAAAAAGGCACTATTCAGTCCACAGGTAAGTCTTCAGACAGGAACACACCTACTATTAACTTGCTCTTTTATAGTTGCTGGCAGCTCATTTGCTCTTTGAGTCTCAGTTTTCCCCTCTTTTGCCTCTGGTATCTAAAGCAACATAATAAAGAACATATTGACATTTTAGGCATTTTAAACAAATCCAAGTTAAAAACAGCTATCAAAATAGTACATAAACTATAATAAGTCTCAGAATCACCATTCTACATAATAATTTCTAAAAATTATTTAACAAAAGGATGCTTATGAAGAAATTCTCTATTAAAGCTTTTACTTATTTCATGAAACAAAACTCTGTGTGCCAGAAATTTGGGACTGCTAGCTTAACATGATCAATTTAGCATTAATAGGAGCTATCAACCTTTAAGGTTATAAATCATTTTTTTTGCAGGGAAGTAAGTTCAGAGCCCATACTCAAGGTTTAGAAAGGTTAAGTCTAAAATGGGGTGTCTCAGCTTAACTATTATGTAGTGCAGCACTTACTTACTTATTTGTGGGTACATTCCTAAAACACACTGCAGTGACTAAAGAGTAGCTCTCATAACTGCTTATGGCTCAGAAGAAAGAATTTAAAGACTAATGTGCAACAGGTGAATACAACAAATTTTGTTGATGCAACTAATAGCACCAGGCAATGATGCAGTATTTGAGGCTAAATAAACAGATGCTACTGCAACATCAGCTGGCCATCAGTGACACTGAGCTACACGAGCAGCGTTTTGAGGCACTTCTAACAAGTAATTCTTTTTTATCTTTTAACACCTAACAGAAAAAAAAAAATCACAATAGGTCTCAGTCACCTGCTTAGTCATGCTTTCCTTCTTGCGCCAGAACCACCACCTTCCAGACTTCTTTGGCATCTTTTCTTTGACCCAAGACTCAACAGTAGCCTGAAAAATTAGACGTGTTTTTAATTAGTATAGAAAAACAGAGATAATCAGGTGTTACTACATACAACATTTTCAAAGAAAGTATGCATTTATCTATTTACCTTAGGCAAACTCTTCTGAAACACCTGCAAACTCAGAATCATAGGAGCAGCCAATGCCCAGTTATAATACCTGTTTTAAAACATGTTATTGGCAAGATATTACATAATTTGTCTACAGATCAGTAAATATCAGAATAGAAAACTTGCCCTTGTGTTGATGAAAATATGTGTTTGCTGCCAACAACTTACACTAACATCTTCTGTTAGCAAAACCATTTTAATATATACAATTCAACATCAGTGGAAATTACAGAAGAAAAATCTCACTTAAGTTAAAGCTAAACTTAATGCACATCTTTGTTTCAAACAGATTCACACACAAACTGCAATGGAAGCTGAGAAACATGCTCACTTCAGAGACCAGATCTGAAATGAGATTTTCTATGATTTAATTACATGACACAAAGAATTTACCTGTTATAAATCCGTATTACCAAATTAGGATTGTCTATGAGTCCAGGGTTTTCAGCAAATTCATGATAAGTAATAATATGTTCCATGAATTTTTCTGCAATAGAAAGAGATTTTAATTAGAAAGTAATAATATAAAACCCCAAGATGTCTGATTAGTTTACATCTAGGAAAACCCTTTCTGTCACTTCAGAGTCTCTGCTGATCTTGCAGCATCACTGAAGATGTGCTAATTGAGACCTACCTGTCAAGGGTCCTGTGACTGCCTCTTCCCTACAGAAAACACCTTGGACCACTTCAACAGTCACAGTAAAGAGCATTAAGAAATTAGAAGGATAAGGAGGAACTAATTCAGTTCAAAGGCTGGAATAAGAAAGCCATGATTGTCTAGGCAAGTTTTCTTCAAAAATAATGACGGCGGGTTATTATACTACACTAGAAGAAGTGGGGAAGGGTGGTGTCAGCTTTTCAGGTTTGAAAAACTACTACTAGCACTAACTAGCATTTTCACAACTGGTTTCTATATACGTTTGCAGAAATGCATGATTTAGTGTAAGACCCCTGCAATCAAGACATCCTTTTTTCCAATCAAATCCAGTACTACTACCATCTTACCACGAGAATAGTCCTGAGTCTTTATTAATAAACACCTAAATTTCATTTAATGTATTAGAGACTGGATGAGCATTTAAAAAATACTAAAACACTGCAGTACATGTCCATGAAGATTTTATGCTCCTAAAAGCTCCCTCAAAAATACATACAACTTCAACAGTAAACAGACTAAAGCATTAAGAGAGAAAAATCAGCTAGTAAAAATCTAGAAGTTCACAATCATTTAGGACAGAAGTAGAACAGAAAACACAGTTCAACACAAAGTGGTTTTTTATCACTTGAAAACAACTGATAAAGAAAAGTTATCAGGCAATTGGAAAGAAGACAACTTGTTAACACTTACACAGGATTAAGCAAGGACTGGCAACCAAAAATTGATGTAGGTGGTCAGATAAATAATATACAGTACAAAAAAGGAGACCAAAAGCTTCTCAAGACATCAAGTGTTCTTGATTAATATGAGGTTCAATTCTGCTATCTCTGCTTGGCAAATGCTTGAGAATTTTAGAAAAAATGAAAGACTTTCTATCCCCTTTTCTTAATGTGAGCATAGTAATATGCCAAAATTTTGTAAGGAGGAAATCAGAGCATTCAAGCCACTTCATTTGTTTAGCTGCCTGAGCTCTATTCCTCTTTATGCCTTTGTCTTTCACATACCTTTAGAAATCTCTCCATTTTCATTGAGACCTCCACAAAGTGAAAGTGTAACATCAGGCAAGTCCATAGCAGAATCAGACATGCACTCTGTACCACTATCAGCAGCAGCACTTCCCACTGACTGGGGTGACTGGGAACCAGAAAGGGTATCTGACTCTGTCCACTGCCTGAATCCAGGATCAGAATCACTAAAGGAAAGTGAAAAGTATTTTACTTGAAAAAAACAAAGTACAGATCTTAGGTTACAGAACACACTATATGATTAGTCCCCCCAAAAAATCTTGCTTTTGCATTTTTACATTATTTCACAACATAAATTTAAAACCAACCTAACAAAAACCCAGACACACATACACCCACACCAACCCTTCATAATATTGGCAGACTGTTTCCAGTTCTCCTAACATTCCCCTAAATTGGGCAATAATTACATTTCTTGCCTAAATTGAATTTAAATGAAGAAAACATCCTTTACATTCTACTTCTGCAGAATAATACTGTGCTCCTCAATCTTTACTAGTAAGTTGTAAAGTAAGAAAAAGTAAAATAGGGCTCTGCTTTTAGTGTTTTTAGAACACTGTTTTAGAACACAGTCTGTTGCAAAAAGTACAACAGAAAAGAAAAATAACATTAAAAAAATCACATTGTCATTTAAGGCTGGAGTCACTAGTTTGATCCACTGAAAAGTTCACAATACGGCTGAACAAAAGTACTGGTACAAAAGCAGTTTAAACGTATTGCCCTCTATGTCTACAGAACATACAGGTTCCACACAGAAGAAAACTCTCAGCAGTCACCTCTCATGTGTTCTTTCCATGTGTTTCTTGTCAAATTAGAATTTTCACAATGAGATAAGTGCCAAGTACTTCATAAAAGCCTAAAAACCTGAAGTCCAATTCTTTTTATCAGAACTGGCACACAAATAATACATTTAATGACTCAAGTAATGTAACTGCAGAATTACCCCAGATTTACAGCATTTTACTTCAAAATTACCTCTTGGGAAAATAGAGTGCTGCAACTTCAGGTTCCAAAGCCTTTAGGTCATCCAAGTAAATATCATCAGGGCCTTGATGATGACTTCGCTTGTGCACCCCTGTTAATTTTAACAATTAAGATTACTAAGATGAAGTTAGCCAGACATGTTATGTACAAACATAATCATGGAAGATTCAGACTTATTTGTATGATTTTTAAGTTCCAGAGTTTCATTATAATTTTAAGTCAGATAAAATTTTAAATGGGAAGAACTGAAAAGGCACATTTATACTTTTTCCACTATGACCTCAAGTTTGGTAGACCACTCTGAGGGCAAGAATCAAGAGCTTTATTCCACACCTTTCTTTTTTGAAGGAGAATCAGTTTTTGCTGTTGGTTTTGTTTCTGGTAAAGGATCCATCAAGATTCTGGAATGATGATCACCATCCAATGGCAATGGAACTTGAGGTTCTACGATTGCAGAAGCAACAGAGTCTTTAACATCCATCTGCTTAAGGAGAGGATGAGTTCTTGGCTCAGGTTTCAGTACTGTACAGACAGAATCTTTCACATCATCGTCGTCTTCAACTTCATCAGAGCTGAGGATGACCCTAAAATGAGTCTTCTCTGATGGAGTAATGGTGGCTGTTCTGCAATGTTCCAGTTTTTCTTTCTTACTTATCTGAAAAATAGAAGTCTAGTCAATCCTTTCACTTCACCTGTTCATTTTATTCTGTTCTAAATATTAAATTTGTACTCATGGTACAAGTTCTCATCACACAAGGAAACAAGAAAATAAACAAGAATTGTAACAATATAAAACAGCCTCATTGTATTAGCCTAACTCCCTCAAAAGAATATTCATAGGAGCTTATTTACAAGTTCAGTAAAGAAATTGGCATAGAGGAAACGCTGACTTGACCAAACCACAGCAAGGAAAAAGCATATGTGGATTTATCAGGGCCTCTGTTAGATACCAAATTTACCAAGGCTACAGTTCCGCTGGAATGAAATAGAACTTACTCTACAATAAAGAAAATTAATTTCTTAAGTCGTTTCCTTCAGGTTCTAACTAAAAATTCAAAAATGTCAGGCTTTCACTGCTAGGTTTTCTGGGATTACTTTGCTGAGCAGCTTTTGAACTCAACAAAGCTGACTCTCTCCGCCTGCCACAAGGGGCTGCTACTTCCCCATTTTAGCTGTATCTGAACAACAGCAGCAGATTTCCAATCCTCTCCTAGGACAGTCATAAATATGCCAAAACTCAATCACAAAGTTAGAGACAATAAAGACATTTACCTTGGTTGACTCTGGGAATCCTCCCCATGTCCATTCCATATGAGATTCAGATCTGAGCAAGCTCTCAGCAGGCTTAACTTCTAGTTCTGAATCACTTTTAGGGCAGACTTGCTCAGAGAAAGGGCTACCAAATCAATAAGAAGAAAAAAAAAAAGGAAAAAAAAAAGAAAGCCAGTGTTTAAAATGCATTAATGCATTTGTTGTGCAGCAACTGTTGGTAGAGTTTTCAACAGCTTAACAGAGCTTCAATTATTTGGCAACATGGCAAGAAGCCCAGCAGGGTTTTCAAACGATGAGAAATTAGGTTAAAACCAAAATCACATTAAAGGACTTACGTAGTGATCACACTGAACAGATTCCTTCACTGCATCTGCAGCATAGGAATAGCTCTCCCCTCAGCCCATGTTCCATTTTCCAAACAAAACAAGAACAAAACTAAAAAGTTTCTCAAAAAGTAAGACAGAAAATAGTTCTAAGACCCTTACCTCTGTAAAAATGTAGCATTTCATTGCATTGCTATGCAGAGACTTGAGTAATAAAGTCTTTCAAACAACTCACAAGTGCAAAAAACAACCTCAATTCCCAATGCAGGGAAAAAAAAATGTTCAGAAGATAACTTAGGACAGGAAAAGGAGATTACTTGAAAACTTCCTTCAGATGTGTTTGGACTACATGACCTTTAAAATCCATCCTATTTTTCCTACGTTGGTTATTATCCATAAATCAGAAACTGACTTCTGAAATTTACTTCAGTCAGGATTACTTTTAAGCCAGAAGAATACCCTACAAAATGCTAGAAAGGAGTGATTTCAAAATCATTTTGCATTTAGGATCTTAGAGATTAAAGGAAACACAAGGTTTTGTCTACTCCTCCTTGACTAGGGCAATTATATTACATATTATAGAAATGCTGCTCTTTTTACTGTTTGACATTCATAACATGTTATTGTTTGGGTTTATATAAACAAGCCTCAGTGTTTGAATTTAAACTACAGGGATCAGAACTGGACACAGCCCTCCATGTGTGGCCTGACCAGCACTAAGAGGAGAGGGATAATCCAATCTCTGGCTCTGCCACTAATGCCCCGTGGATGCAGCCCAGGATCCAGCCTGCCTTTGTTGCTGCAGCCGTGCTCTGCTGACTGATGCTCAGCTTGTTGTCCCAGGTCAGCAAGGCTGCTCCCAGCCACACAGATCCCAGTTTGTGCTGAGCTTTTGGGCTGTGTCTTCCCAGTGCAGGATTGCACACTTGTTGTTGTACTTGTTGCACTTGCAATTTGTGACTGGTCCAGGTCCTAGACAATCTCTTTGAGGCTCCCTCTCCCATAAAAGGTTGGGCCAGATGAACTTCTGAGGTGACTTCCAATTTGGGCTGTTCAATGATTTAATACTGAAAATTTTAAACTAACTCCCTACAGGTATTTAATTTATGGATTTTTTTTCCATACAAAATTCCTGCAAAGATTAGTTACCTAATTCAGTATCATATATCAAACTTTCTGAAGTTGGAGGATCTCAGGTTACGTAGTATCATATAGGACTAAACTGTATCACAATTCAGACTGCAAAAACAGACATTACACAGATCACAATCCAGATGGTAAGAATCCCTCACATTGCTGTGAGAGGACACCTCAAAAATCCAAGATATCAGTACATTTAAACATCTCTACAACGGTGAGTTGTCATCTCAGTTGGCTTCCAGCCTTCATCACTCATGGACACAAAAAGAAAACTGGTATTTTCCCCCTCAGTTCTCCGTTAACAATGTCATACAGAAATCACATTTTCTGTACTGTTAGAAGGGCTTGTTTAAAGTGACATACTGATGAAAATACATGTACACCTTTGTTTTCAGGAAGAATATGAACTAACTTTCCCTACATGTCAAATAATTTATTCCACCTAGACCACAAGCCAACTGGAAGCCATACACAATATTAACCTGTTTCTAAGTCTAATTCTTAATTCAGCAGTTTCTGCAAAAGATTGAATATTTCAGGGCTTTGGGACCCTAAGTCTATTCTACTTCCCTCAAGGTATGGTTTCACTGTCACTCTCAGGCAGAAGTGTCTAGCCAAAAGGCCCATGCTTGCCATAGTGATCTACTTGTGCCAACATTGCCTGTTAAAACAGGAAGAATACTGATGGCATCAGGTATCAAATAGTTAATGGTTATGCTTTCCATCTTACTATACTAAGTAGGACAAACAGAAGTGTCCTCATGGAAAGGACTTGTGCTATTTTCTTCCTTGAGCTCCCTGCAAGGGTTTGGAAGAGTAAGACAACCAACTGAACTACAAGTTAGTTAGCTTGCTCAGATCTCCAAAAAGGAGGTTATTAAAACCTCCCATTTCTCTTCCTCTGTACAATAGCTACATGATAAAATCTTTCTTTGATAGCTTAGGAGAAGTAATTTAAAGCAAAATTTCTCTTCTCCTACATGTCAGAAAATCCCTGACCCAATGTCCTCCACAAAGACAAAAAGGAAAATTGCCAATTTCTCTGTTGAACTGCAATCTGGACTGGGTAGCTTTTTGTTAAAAAAAACCACCCCAGAACTGTGAAAAGCCTAGGTACCTTACATGAGGCATGAACAAGTTATTACAGCAGACTGGCCCCATAATATATAAATGAGAAGAGATGCATGAATTATCTCTCCCAGATATAACCTGCTAGTCTATGTTAGCTCAGAGTTTTATAAACTGAAAATGAGTATCAGCCTCCATGCTACAGTCATCTAGGTGATACAATCCATACAGCAACATGTCAGTCCTCAGGGTCAAACACTGTGACTTGACTGCTTTTCAGTCACAAACCACAAACCTTTGGGGAACATTTGAAGACTACACCTCATTAAGTGTAATTGAGGATGTGGTTGTGAGCCCAAAACAAAAGGAATGATAATGGGATTTCCTGTCCAACTGCTTCTGTTCATTAACAAGCTATGCACCAAGGGAATTAGCAAGCACCAAGCATGGTGTGGTACATTCTGACTATACTGGGGCCACAGCCCTGCAAACACCTGAAGCAGAGAGATCACACACACTTCAAAAAATATTGGCTAAAGGTTGAACTCTTTTACTCTGCACCACCTATTGATGCAGAAGAACAAGTGCCTGTGCACTGAGCAGGTAACACGCAACAATGGCCATTATGGAAGGCTGACCAGTAATCCTCACTGACCTTGTGAATGTACCTGCTATGAGGCAGATTCCTCCATCAAATTTAAAAGCAGTAGAACTAGACACTTCCCAAAGAGTTCAGATGAATCAAGATACTACTTTGTATGCTACATGAGACAAATGCCCTCTCCTGTACGTCCAAGGTTCAAGGAAAGTACAAAATTCACTTCAAATACTAACACATATGCACAAAATGCTTTCTTATGCATATAGAAACTGAGGTTAAAGTGGTGAAATCCAAAGTGTGAGCCCTGAAAAATCTACCAAGTGAATGCAAGAGGAACAGCATGCACATCAGAAACTGAAGAATGTACTTGAATGTACATACAGAAATCCCCTGGTCACTGAAAACTGACTGGCAAGTTGTATCATGCCATTTTTAAGAATCCAGAGTCAACTGATGATTATTTCGGTATCTCTGGACAAAGAAAGATACCAGAACTCCAGCAAATCCCCTGTTCTGAAGTGGAATATGATTCAACTTTAGGATCTAGCTTTACCTTGAGCAATTTGGATTACTTCACACAGTAAAATGTACCTTAACATACTCATCACTTTTGCGTTCTGGCAGATCAAGTATTGCTTATGGAAGGGTGAATCATAGGGAACATACTAGTTTTCCACACCCTTCTCAACTTGAGGGAATCTTATTAACTGTATTTCCTCTCTTTAACAGTGAAATAATACATTTTGTAAAATTCCCAAAGTTTCATATTAATATCAAGTGTTGCATTTGATATCACAGAAGTTACGTAAGTTCGACAGTTTTACAGATCAGGGGGAAAATGAATAAAAAGATACAATTTTTTTTAATTATTATTACTCATCATTATACAAATGATGACATTAGAAAGTGACTTACTTCTCCAGAGGGGACCAGTCTCCATCAGATAAGGGGTAATGGTCCTTCGAATGATAAATCAAAGATTCTTTTTGTTCTTCATCCTTTGGTGATGAATTTGAGGATCCTCTGTGGAGACACATAAGACATTAAGTCAGCTATAAGAAATCTTTGCTAATTCAATAAAAGAAATTACATAGACGCTATTAAAAAAATCTAAGAGCAAAAGGAGTGTATAGCTTAAAGGATTTGTTGTTTGCAAGACACCTTCATGTAACTTTAAAAGTATTTAAAAACTATTATTAATACTTGAAAATATTGCAAATTTGAAAATCTACTACTCCTGGAAGTTAATACTGAAGAAATTACGACAGCATAAATGATACTACTCTACATGAGTAACAGTTAGTGATTTTACTCTACACAGGCAGATAATATTAACAAAACACAAAGATGAACATAAATTTTTACACCATAAACTTTACTACGTGAATTTTACAATCACTGGAAAAGTTGAACTAGAAAGGTCAGTTTTGACAATGTACATTTGACAAATTAAAATACTAAGAAACCAGGGGTAGGTACTAGCATCACAATTTACCCAAGAGCCTACAGATTAACATCAACTACAAGGAGATAAAATAATGCACTTTACTGAAGAGTGCAGTTTGTTTTGCACTGGGAATTCTACTCAATATCTTGATCAACCAAGAGCAAGATCCGCTGAACAGGCATACACCCTATTTTACACAGAAGTCCCCCTGAAATATTACCATCATAAAGTACTTCAGATCTTTTTACAGCTTTCTGAATTTAACTGAATAAATACCTAGTCTCAGGACACAAGTAACTTGTCTGAGGTTAGATCAAGGGCATCATACCTATACAGCAGATAAGAATACATGGAAGACATGCCTGGAATTTCAGTGCAAAATGCAATGGAAATTATTTTAAGCCATTATTATGAAAGAAAGAACTATTTTTATTCAGTGTACAGTTGCACTGGATTTGTTTTGGAATGCTAATGCTCATTTCTCTTATGGATGCAGGAAAGAAAATATTTTGCTATTATCAAATGTGTAAATATTTAGAATTTGCATGCCTACTCAATTAGACACTAAGCAGTTACAGTCATCTACCTCATTTGCACAAGCCTTTCATTCAGAAGACAGTCTAGGTTATAGTAAATGCTGAACTCTAAAAATATCTTTTTAGCTCCACTTCTTATTCCACAGTAGTATTCTTATGAAACCTGATGATGCTGCCTGACTTAAGATGAGAACTGCAGAGATTGTACATCTTTTGTATTCATAAACTAAGCTAAGTGTGACTGAAATATGTTTCATACTATCGTTGTTGGCAGTACTAAGTATCTCCAAAGGAGGAAAAAACTATGATTGAATAATTAAGTAAACACCAAAAAAAATATTAAAGAGGTCCTCAGTATCTTTACTTCAGCGGGGAGGGAGGCAGGATGATACATGAGTGGTACTGAACAGATTTTATTAACTGGAAATTAGCAACAAAAAGGGTTCATAAAAAGCATGCAAAAAATCAAATTTAACACAAGTTAAAAATCCAAACGCAGTCAAAGATTATTGAAAATATAAGGGGAAAATCAGTATGCATCAACTTGTAACTTCAAGTTGCACTATCAACTCTAAGCTATTTATTTTGCAACGTTTATAAGCAGCACTGTCACTTCTTGTCATTGTTGCCCACTTTACATATAGTCTAAATATTAAATATATAAGATTTCAGAGATAGATAGCCACTTTAACCCTTTAACACTCTTAGAACTGGAGAAATAATGCCCTCTATTTCTGAGTTGTACATACTATAATCTCAGTCTTCCTGGGTATTATTTTATGTAAGTCTAGCACTACTAACGTATGTAAAACATAGCTGGAAAAGACAAAGGACATATTTTGAAAAAAGCTGATAAACACTTGGTAACAGATTGTTCCCAAGAAACAGGAAACATCTTGTTTTCTGCTTTATAAAAAACCAAAGAGATAAGACATTACATACTGACACCTGTGACTGAATTTTTGACCTTCCTGTTAAAACATCAGCCTCCCTATTCCTTTTCTAGTTTCACTTTGAAATCTGAAGCTATGCCTAAGAACAGTTAAGTTACTAATTTCTTATCTTTCTTCCTTTTCAGAGCCACACATTTATAACTAAAAAAAAAAAACAACTCAGAAAGCAACCAACCAAAACACCACAATCTCAAACAAATCTACTGATTCCACCTTACATCCCCACAGGGTTTGAAAAGAAAACTTACAAATGCTTGTCCACAACCGTATCTTCAGCTGGGAAGAAAACAATGCCTATTGCAAGACATTTTATTTCCTATCCTAGTAGCCCACTGAAATCAGTGTATATAAACTTGACTAAAAACTGACACAGAGCCACAAACCTGATGTATTTGAGCCTTCATCACTACAATGTTTTTTGTTTCAGTCCTGCATTTACTTGCTCTTCACAAGAAAACATAATTCTTTTACAAAATCATCTTTTTAACTTTTTAACACCCTGTCTGATAATGTATTTCTACTGCTGTTTCTGCTTATACACGTTATAAAAAAAAGTTTAGAAATAAAAAGCCTTGCCAAAATTTCATTGCAAAGGGGACAAAAAATAAAACCAGAGTCAACTTGATGAAAACACCATGGTCTGTTCAGCTAAGACTAAACATTCAACATTCTGATAAAATACACCAACTTTTAATTCACCTCTAGTCAAAGTAAGATAATTGCTAGAATAGCATTTTGAATCCTAAAAACTGGATGAAAGCAGCCATTATTAACATGACATTCCTAAATACTTCATATATTTGTAATGACACATTAAATAAAGAAAAAACAATTATTGGCTTATATTTCCTCTCAGCCTGTACTTGACAGTTATTTTTATTTTTGATGGTTTTACGGTGACAAATTTAATGTCTTAATAACTACATGCTAAAGACCGAGCAAAGGTCTTTTGTCAAACTGAAAAAAAGGATAAAAATTTCAAACCAAACAAAATGCCAAGACTTAAACAGAGCAGTGAAATGACAATTCAGTGACATAAATATGACACTAATAAAATAAGGTTAATTAACTAAAAAAGCCACAGACACTCTAAAAAACACTTTAAAATTCAGATTTTGTTTGTTGTGTTTTACTGGTCATAGGTGTGATAACAGTTTCCTGCTTTTCTGTTGCACTAACCTTTTTGTCTGGTACTTACTAAATTTAAGACTCCTTTGAAAATGCATACTGAAGGAGTTTTCTCAGTTATATTTTATTCTTTTACTCCAAAACATTCTTGCAATTCCCAGACCTGACCTTGAATTTATTCAGCCAGTATTACATTTAACAACAACACTGTCCAGTGAAAAACACCTAGATTTCTTTAAAAGCCAAGTCCTGATGAGTAGGCTTTTCCTGGATTTGAAGCATTTACATGCTTGATAGCTTTCACCTATACCCTTAATCTTTCCTGTTTACCCTATAGATCTCTTCAGCTTATTAGTATGTGCTACCACTTTACTAAGAGTTTATCCACTTCAAAATACAGGATTGATTTTTCCCCCCCTCCTCTTCATACACATATAAAGAACTCTCTTTACTAACATGAAGGGACATTCATTTATATACTTTTCAGTTGCCAAAGTAAACTTCAGGTTACAGAGAAGCCAAATTCAGATGTGGTGTGCTACAGGCATTCCACACTGCAGTCAATCTAGAGGTTACCAAACACACCAGAAGATCCCTCTGCCTCATCAGAGAAATTACACTGAAACTTTCTCATCAGTCACACAACAGATCTTAACAGTTCTTCACCAGAATGGGCTTAACTGCATTTCATGCTCATAAAAAAATGGCCCATAAAAAAAAGGTGAATCTGTCAAGATTTGGAAGATACCTGTTTGGAGTTTTGTTTGTTAGCTTGAGGAAAGGCCTAGGCAGAGCCTACCAAAACTTGTGCAATACCTTCATGGAGGAAATGAACAAGTCACCTTTTAAATGTTCAGTGATAACAGTGGAAACAGCAACTATCTAAGAAGCTTACCTTAGGGGCTGTACACTTTTCTCATCATCTGAGCTTATTTCCATTTCAAAAATGTCTTCAGTCCCAGCAGAAGAAATCTGATCTTCTTTCCTGCTATCTTGTTTGTATTTCTTCCTTCTTCTTTTTTTCTTTTTCACAGAACCTGGAGTGAATACAGTCTCTGTTTCTCCAGAGTGTGGAATTTCTGAGTTTGCACATGTCCTCTCATTTTCACCTGATTTCAAATGATTGTCAGTGTCTTTAAAAAACTGATCTTCAGTGGGTATTGGAGATGTTGCCAAATAAGCAGGAACTTTTTCCTAGGGAAAAAAAAAGAAAAAGAAGAAAAAGCTATTTTTTTCCACTTTGTTTTGTCCAGACAGGGTAGTTGTCAGCTACAGACTAATCCTTGTACCTATATTTAGACACAAAGCCATACAGATGCCCAATGGTATGAAGCTGATATCTAGAAAGGAACGACGATCACCAAGAGTGATTACAAGAAGTTCAGAAAAATGCATGTTAGTATTCCTACAGTTTTCAGACACAAACAACTGATTTTGCCAGCAAAGCAAATACCCAGTCAGTGGAATGTTTTTGAGGTTGTCTGCCCTGAGCACACCAGTTCCATGCTTCTTAAATGTGTTAATAAAAGAAGGCTAATTAAATCCACTGTTGTTTATTCTGAAACAGATTCATGGGAAGGTATAGGTTGAAAGGGACATCTGGACACCATCTGGTCCAATCTTCTGTCACAAGCAGGGCCGCGGGTTAGGTCATCCAGGGCCTTGTCAAGCCAAAGGTTGAGTATTTCTAGTGAGGGAGTCTATCACTTCTCTAAGCAACCTATTCCTGTGCTATACTGCTTTTGTACCGAAGGATTTGCCTTTTATCTAGCCGGTATTTTCCCTGTGCCCTTTGCCCCACCTTACAACTAGACAGCCTTGTGTCTCTGTCTGTTCTGTAATTATCTTATAGCTACTGCAAGACTGTGGTTAGATTTCCCAGAATCTCTCTAGGCTCAGTAGAACAAGTTCCAGCAACTTTTTTTTTTCCTATTTCAATTTCTCCAGCCCTCTACTGGGCTCTCTCCAATCTTCCATGTTTCTTCTGAACTGGGAATGCCAGAACTGTGTTCCAGATTTGATCTAACATACACCAGGTTGAGCAGGACAACCCCACATCCCTTCACTTACTGCTGTTCTATTGCTGATGCCACCTGGGACACATCTGCCTTCACTGCAGCCAGGGCACGCTGCTGGCCAGGTGATACTGAGCTGCACTTCAGCCAGCCAGATCCCAGTCTGCACTGCTGTGTGTGCCAGCCCACACTTCCAGCCCTTATGTGAGACTGCACATGCATCTTGGTTAAACCTTGGTGTGAATCTTGTTGGTCCAGTCCCCCAGCCTGCCAAACTGGCTCTCTGTGGTGGCTCTTTTTCTGACCTGTCTACCTCTCCTCTCAGTTCATTGTTACCCACAAAATTGGTGAAGGTGCCTTCAGTCATGTCATACATGTCAGACATTATTTACATACAGTATCTTTCAAAAAGAAAAAGTCAACTATAATTTACTCATCTTAACACCAACATACAAACAACCAACCCTCAAGTAATGACAAGCCACTGCTCTTTGAAGGAAAAGCTTTAGCTACGGACTGCCTGAGGTTTATTTACATTGTCACAAGAAACTGAAAAGACATTGACACCTAGTCTGAAAGAAACACACTGTGAAGGGACAAAGACAAGGTGGAAGAAAAGCAGAAGAGAATGGAAATTGCATGGTGAAGAGAAAAAGTTACAGAACTCAATTTCATGGCAGCAAATAGAACTAATTACAAGCCATCTGTAATTTTACTGGACTCTCGTGCAGAAGGTCAGTCAGGAACACTGATGAGATACAGGCAGAGCACTGATACAACTTTTGTTGTGCTCAAAGTCTTATCTGCTATTTCATACTAAATTCAAATTTTCATTGTATTAAGAATTACAGAACAAACTTTGTTCCACTGGCTGTAAAGTAGAGTGAAGTAGAGAAAGGAGAACAAAATACAGCCTTAAACAACACTGATGGCACACAGATTTTGCATTGTGAAAAACCTTGAAATAAAATGCTAGCACCTAAACTAAATATTCTACACAATCAGTGATAAACAATCAAGAATAACAAAACAAATAAATAAAACGCTCCGGAAAATCTAAAAGAAAACTGGCTGGAAAATTGTCCTGATTTACATGGATTGAGGTGAGTGGTATTACTTCTGAATGTCAAGATGTGGAAAATGCAAAGACTGAGTCCTTAAAGTACCTTTCTGAATCCCATCCAAAGGGAAAAAAAAAAACCACCAAAAAAAAAAAAAAAAAACCAAAAAAAAACCCAAAAAAACCAAAAAACCAATAAGAGGTTTATTACTTATCCCTTAAGCATAGCTTCCAGAGGCCAACTAAGATGCTGACCAGTTGCAGGGAAAAAGATGCCTAAAAGCAGTAAAAATAACTCAGTTTTGCTTTGTAGCAAACTCGATCTATATACTCAGCATGAATTACCAGCTTTCAAGAACACATTATATACAGATAAGGCACTCTTGTTATAAATCAAAATGTACCATGCAAGTGCAATAGCTCCTTTAAAACACTGTACTGGGGACAAAGGCAGTGGTTATCACCCTTGCTTTCTGAAAGTCATACGACTGATCAGTTCCCATCAATGTCTGACACAGCCCAGATCTGTAAAAAACTGCTTTCAGTTTTTATTTTAATCATAGTGTATTAAAACACAGAACCCAACCTTCCTTTCACTTAGGTGTTACGAATCCCAAGCTGTCCTTTGGGGTCTTAATGCTTATTTTCTCCTTCCACTTTAAATTGTATTTAACTCCTTTCCACATGACAGCTTCCTCTGATCCCTCACAGTAAACAAGCAGCACCCTAAACTAAAAACTGGATCAGTCTTATTTCCTTGAAAGACTGATTTGTAATAACAAGAGGAAATTAACACTTTTTATTTTACTTCTCTGAGACAAATTTTTTTCCTCTCTTCTAACTATTTTTCATTAAACCTTTTGGATTCTTGTATTTAGAACTTTCCTTCCGACTTGCTGAAAAATGCCAACAGACTCAAAAGCAATCAAAAGCAATGCTCAGGACTGACCAACGTGATCACTTAGCTCCCATATCCTTAGAAAATCAGAGTAAAAATGAACCATTATTCCTGTTCTTCAGAGACTCATTAGCTTCCAGATGCAAAAGATTCTTGGGAAATAAATTCTCAAGTCAAAGAAGTTACTGTTACCTGGTAAAAGTTTAATAAATAAAATTGTGAAAAACTAAAATTTGTAAGGCAAATTAAAAATATGCCCAAAAAATAGACTACCTTTATTAGTAGAGGCACAAGCTGTAATAACTTGAAGCAAAAACTATTGTAAGACACTGCAATCAGTATAACTGCAGTCAACAAAAATGAATTAACTAAAGCAAAAAAATACTTCAGCACATCTTCCAAATAATGCTCTAATTAATGAAAATAATTTGTTAGTTTATTATTACTGGCAGCAAAATTGCACAAAGCATCAAGCATCTTGGCAGCATATGAAAGAGATATTAAGATTCAGTTACAGAAAATCTAGCTTTCACAAAAGTGAGGATATTGACAACACTGTATTAAGCACTTTTAACCCACTACTGTGTTATTACTACATTGTAGCCATCAAGAAGCACAAAGTCCTTACATTTTCCTCCTCGGTTTCTTGCACAAAGAAAGCTTCTCCATTGTCACCCAATTTCATATGAAGATCAACAGCATCGCCATTAATTTCTATATCAATCTGTGGAAAGAGACCATTTATTGTAAATAATTCATTATGGAGAAAGTGCTGACCTCATGGTCCACTTAGCTCTGAGAGGAAACTTGGTTTCACTGTATAATGGTGTCCCTTTCTCCTCTGTTTCTAACACAAGTCTGTCATAATGGTCTTAAGTATGTTCACCTGAAAAATACATCACACCCTGGGCAGAGAGCCTGACACCCACAAGAAAAATAAGAAAAAAATAAACTTTATACAAAGACTGGATCTTGTTCAAACAATTATTGATATAGTCTTTATTTCATGGAAGAATGACTGAGGCTCTTCAGATGTTTAAATCTCAATCTGAATTGAGGCCTGGTATGAATCTGAATCCTGAACACCAGAAGTTCCACCTGGAAGCCTCCTGGAGGCAGGCTTTGTCTAAAAGTGATAAGAGACTTGCTACAATTATTTCTACAACTCAAGTTAGGGTTTCAGATCTTCCTGCTCATGAGTTCATGGGGTTATGAATAGGACCACAACCCTTCTGCAACTAAAGTGTTTTTGTCAGAGAATAATGTTTTTATTGTGCTAAAAAGGTACTTTTTAGCCAAGAAAACCCAGTCATATGAGGTGATAAATTAGGTAAATAACCAAATATGCATGGGGACTATACCCAAATCCTTAAGATAACTAATTTTCTTCTTCCCCACAATAAGAGACAGATTTTGATCTCAAAATCATATATATTTCACTACTGTTCATTTTTAAAATATTTTCAGAAACATGAGTTTAAAAAACCTCACCTTTTCTTTATTGCTGGTTTAGACATACAACCATCTCTAAGTTTAGTACCTATACCTCACACTGGTTTCTGGAGACCTCCTTATATACCTGAAGTTGAAGCACAGATAGGTATACCTTGTGTTCCCACACATCTTGGGACTACAAATTGATCTTGGCCTCATAACATGCCAGAGGAAAATGAATCCACAATGCAGTAACAAACACTCAACTGACTATTGAGAGAACTGTGTGAATATTAACTCCCAGGATGGAGGAAACAAGGAGCAGCAGTCATCTACACAAGCAAAAGCTGAGAATTACACTGACAGTCTAGTACAACAGGTACCAAGAGTAGATACTTCTACTATTCAACAGCCTTTTAGAGATAACCAGAAGCTGAAAACCTCTCAAATTTGCTTCAGCTACTCAGAAGTGTACAAAGACATTTAACAAATTCGAATTTCAGACCACTCCTGTTGTAAGCATATCTCGCTTGCCTAATTGTCAGAAAAAGTACAGCTGTACCTCCTCTTTTGTACCCTGTTGAAAACTGTAATGTAATTTGTTACAAAACTGTTGAGACAAATAAATTCTTTGTCATCAGCAAGCTTGTTAAAATAAACACTAACAAGTGAGAAATCAAAAAATAAACAAAAAAACCTGCTACTCACCTGTGTTACTATGACAAACGTACAATTTAATGCATGTAACTCTAACAATTGACAAGTAAGCAAAAGATGCCCTAACTACTCTTTCAGTTTCACTTTATTCTCTTTTTACAACCAAAATATAAAGATAGGGGTAGCTTCCTGCAATAACCATTTACTCCTTAAAAAAGCAGAATATAATCCTGAGGGTTTATGTCCTGTTTAAATCAATTTGTCTTTTGGTAGCACACTCACATGTCATACACAGCATTCTTTACTGACAGTAAAGTCCCCCTACAACAGCTCCATTTTCCAGCCATCCCAATCCAACTCACTCTCTTGGCATGATTAATAAAGCCTATGAAAAGAGGCTGAAAGGACAATCTGCTTGGGTAGCACCATCTTCTCAGAATGGCTGGACGGGAAATTGTACCAGGTTCTCTTTCAAACACGCCCACACATGAATGAAGCTTCAGTCTCAGTTTTCACTTGCTTGTGGATGTTAATAGCTGCATTTTCTACTGCAAATCAGCCTTGAACACAGCTAACAAGAAGCAATATTTATAATAGGTCACCAACACTTAACATATGCTCTGTTTGTCCTTCAGACATTCCAAAAAGAGTTGCTTACATCAGGGATCAGTTAAATAGCATTAAGCATTTATTTCCCAGCATACTTGGATAAGTAAATAAATAGCTCCATGTAAACATTTTTAAACTGTGAAGTCTATATATTAACATTTGCCTTTTTGCATAGGCCCAGAGCTGTCACAGATTTTCTTTCACAGCATTTTTGCAGAGTCCTTAGATTACCACAAGAAGTTCTGTCTTGCATTCCACAACTACCACCCTGTACAGCATCTATGAGCAACTGTTCTGGACTAAACTAGTCTGCTAACTGGGAATGTGGGGAGCTGAGGAAGGGAAGGAAAAAAGGAATGCACTGGTACTCAAAATTTTGTTTTGACCCACTTCTGAACTCACCACTTTCTCTTTAGAGCGCAATACACCGAGCTTCCCAAACCGGACATGGAAAGGAGAACACTGGTATGTCCCATCCTGCTGCCGGACCACAATGACATCGATGCACCCCGAAAGGGTTGCCTGATTAATGCCTTTGTACAGCTCCTTCACAGTAACCAGGACTTGTCCTGCAAGTTGCCCCACGTAATTCATAGTTTGAAACTAAGGGAGAGAAAGAAAGAAAAAAAAAAAAGTAATTAAATTTAAAACACAATAGGTTTTTGAAATGAATTTTTAAAAAACATTTAAATAGATGTGCTATGCCATTTATCAATTACTTTATTGTAACAAGCTTTACACAAAGGTTTTCAAGAATCAACAGAACTTTGAGGCAATCCTTGTATTACTAAAAGTACCCAGAGTTACAAACCCTATTCCTAATGCTTTATCATCTTGAATCTATGACTAATTAAATACTTAAAAGAAAATCTTGAAGCATGTCATTTTTAGACCTCAAAGCCTAAATTTAAGTGATGCTTAATAACTCGGATAAGCTAAAAAGAAAAATTCATTCTCCTGAGGACTGCCTATTTAATACAACCGATCCTATATTGAAAAAGGAGATAATTGTACATAAAGATGCAAAAAATTAATTTCAAGTCAGGAAAAAGTATGTAGAACATACTGCATGTAACTCTTCCTTTACAGCTCTGTACTTCAAAAATGGCTGAGTCATCTTAGGGAAATTATAAAAGTATGTAATGGGAGAAAAGAGACACACACATTAAGAAGATTATGCTACAGTCAAACAGGATAAAGAGCACAGAATCACTTTTTGAAAATTCTGCCTAATCCATTAAAAATACTTAGGTAAGTGAATGAATTCTGAATGACTGCAAGTCTTTCAGACGAAGAACACTATTTGAACTATGACTCCCAATAAGAAATGAAAGTCCAAGAATTTCTCAGAACATCTGAGTTTTAACAGAAAGAGGAGGGAAAACTGTGAAAATGTTCTGATAGAAACCTAAGTGCAATTCTTCCTCATTCTACCATCTCCTGCCTCCCACCCAAAAGTCTGCTACAAGCTCATTTCAAAAACATCCAAGCAACTGCAGCCGCTGAAGTTAAGGATATTTAGAGCAAAAAACCACTGCCAGCAAGCAAAGCCCACAACACTGAACACACAAAAGAGCCTAAATTATTTTTTAAAAAATCCATTTTGGGATACTATTTCTAGACAAAAATCTACAATTATTTTTTTTTCTATTTGCATTTCTATTTTTATTAGTCATTGAACAAGGTTTAGGATTTTTCTTAATATCTCTGAACAAAACTGTATTGTGTTACAACAGTTCTTCCTACTGATACTGCTTTATTGTTTATATAATTGATCAGTTATTTCTCTTTTGAGCCTCCGAAGTCTTCCTTACAGTAACACAGGGTATCTTACACTCACCCAAAAGTGACCACTTTTGTGGCATTTATATACTGATATAATTGTAAATAGGCAAGAAATCTAAAACTACTTTCACACTTACAGCAGCAATGGAAACATTTTTCTCCATCTCAGGCTTCTCATACACTACCAAATCATATTAACATTAAAAAAAAAATAATTCCTTCCTCTTCACGAGACTTACGAAGGAAGGTAGAGGGTTTCCTACACAGATTTGAAACTGTCTTGAAATTATCCACAGAATTACTATGCTAGGTAACATGCTAAAGGTTTTTTTTTCCTGTAGCCTGCTGATGAAGACAAAAAGAACAGACTGTCATTGAGTGAGTAATGAGATTAGGAGGATGGACTCTATCAACATTAGTCATTAATTCAATTTCATCTGTAAGTAGCTTCACATACAACTATAAAACTGATTGCTTGATAGTGAATAGCTCATCCCTGATAAAGAGGGAAGGTGTCACTTCAGCCTTTCCTCATCTGACCCTCTTAACGAGCTAATTTAGCTCTCTGACACAGCTGGCAAAAGTCTACCTTTTTTTTGTTGTTGTTTGTTTCACTGGGTTGTTAGTAAGTTAGATTAGCTCGTTCAGCAGAACATGACAAATACCTGAATCACGAGGTGCTGAACAGCACCACAGCTAGGGAAAATAAAAAAAGAGGCAGGGGAACTGAATATCTCTTTGACAAGTGAGATATTTGCTTCATCTCATGGAACTGTAACTCAAGACAGAGAGGATACAGTATCTCTGCTTTCCTGTTGAAGCAATTAGTCTTCACCTAATATGACAGCCATGTTTAAACTCAATCCCATGGAAAAAAGGAAAAATCTTTAATGCATAATCATTATCATTCATGGCTCTACCTTGGCCACTTCCAAGAGCTGTCCACAGTATCAGCTTAGAAAGAAAAGTTGATTTTGTGTCACCAAGGAGACTGCGTTTGTTAAAAGACATGTTTGACACAATCAGGAATAAAAGTCTTTAATAGGGTCTCCATTCCATATACTTCATTTCAGTGAACAGGACTTGAGAAGTGGGCATTAGCAATCTACAGTTTAAGCACTGACTTCTTAAAAGATCAAAATTTCACACCTTCTGCTAAGTACTGAGTTCAGATGATAAATAAGCTAGTTTTTCTCACAGACATGCTAACTTGACCAAAGACATTCACCACACAACCCACACAAGACCAAGCTTTTCTGTAGCAAGAATATCCTGTAGCAATGTTATCTCTTCTCCAGGTATCGGTTTAATTTCTGTAGCTCACAGCACAGCCACTTTTATGAACAAACACTGAACAAACTCTTGAACATTTTAAAGTTCATAGCTGGTTCATTCTTACATGTGAAAAAGTTATGAACTTTTGTACCTACTGAGTATTAAAAACATTGCTTATAAGGAAAGTAGCTTTTTATGACCCAAGTCTTAATGTAAACGTTGTTTTGTACATCGCAAGTAAACCAAACCAGATAAAGGTAATAAACTAATGCAAATTATTGCTTACTAGATTGCAGTACAGCTTTTAACATAATGGTGCACTTTGCAAGATAAACATGTTATATAAGAAGGTTCAAACTGAAGCAAGAGAATGATCAAATAGAAATGCAGTGTCACTACATACCTGAGAAACAGGTCATTTTATCTCAAATGTCAGTAGAAGCCTAGCTGAGAGATTTTAAAGTTTGGGGGTTAGGAGTTTGGTTTGAGCTTTGTTTGGGTTTGTTTGTTTTCCTTAAATGTTACTGTATATTGTTGGAAAACTTGTGGTGAACAGTACAGAATCAGACTACAGTAAGAAAGGAACAATATAAAATGCTATTGTGTTAATTTTTGCAAATGTAATAGAAATATCCTGATCATGGCATAACCAGTAAGACAAATTATTTCCTCGAAAATACTCTTTATTTCATGCTTAGTAAACATTTCTTAAATGTCATTGCCTTGAAAGCGGAGAGCAGTATGCCTTCCTAACCTCCTATAAGAACCTAAAAAGCATGCTGATTGCCAGTTTGGAAATTCAGGATAAAAGCCTGATGGAAAAGACCAACTAAGAAAGGCAAGGCAGTAATACTTCACAGTACCGTTTAGCTTTTAAGTTGTATTTCTTTTGATATCCAGAATCTATACATTGCCTGATGCAGTGAATTCCAGAACTCTGCCTAAAAACTGAGGTTAATGCAGCTCACTACTACTTACTCTTCTTAGACAGCAAATTAAAAGGCTATGAATACCTGAGGTTTCAAAGCAGAAACATTCTTTGTGACTTTTGAGGCTCCAGAGAGACTGATTTTTGAATATTTATGCAATACTACCTAGTTTGCAAAAATTCTTACAGCTGAATAATATTAATACTATTAAGCTAAGTGCAACTGAAATTGGAATGAGGGAAAGAATCTCTATGCCATATCATGAAAATATTTTTTTTTCTGGCAAGAAGCCATTGCACTGCCAAAAGCAGAAACTGAAACGGCTTTGGTTTTTTAACTTTCTTTTTCCAAGAGAGCACAAAAGTAAATACGAAGTAAGAAAAAGTATCTACTTCAGAAGTTCAATAACTAAAATGCTGTGCCTCCACTTTTAAAATATTCAAATCAGTGCAACTAATATTAACCCTGAATATGCTGTTTGACTTCCTCATGTTACAGCAATGGCTCTCAGAAATCATAATTAAACAGTACTCCACCTCAGAGTATCTGATATGCTTGATACGACAGACAAGACAAATTTTCAAAACTCATTACCAGGAAATGCTTACATTAGCATAACCTGAGCAGGAGGTTTTGTGGGTAGGAATTATATTTCTGTACCATTAACAAAGATGTTATTTTAGCTGCCACTAGACCAACATGTTTTCTTTAGCTTTTTTATTTCGTGTTATTCAGTAATATCCATATAGAGGTGCAACATATAATCAAAAGTCTGTCCACAATAGCTATTTTCTGTGCATATGGAGAATCACTTTACTAATGGTAAACTGCATTTTTTGGTTCTTAAAACCATCACCTTTTATACAAGTGCACCCATATGAACAAGTGCCTAGTTCAACAAGAGAAAAGGAAGAGTACAAGTTGCTCAAAGGCAAGCTATCCAATTGCTCTAGAGAGCTACAACTTTAGAGGGCATGAATATTAAGTTTCATTGAAAAAAAAAGTTACTTAGAAGCAGATCTTAGCTTCCAGGACAGCAAATATTCATATATTCCATTTACTTTGAGATACACTTAGAGGGTTAAAATACATCTAATGCCACATGATGTAAACATCAAAGATGTTGTATTTGTTTCAAGAGATTAGGTAGAACAAAATAAAAAACATGCAGAGCAGTGGTTTACCTCAGTTTATCTCATTTTGCCCATATTTTCATATATATAAATTTATGAGGCAGAAGCTTTCCTTAAGCAGAAAAAATCTTTAGCAAGTATTTTACTAGCTTCTATTTTGTACCCTGGAAAAACTGGGGGGAAAAATGACCCTGTCAAACAGGACCACTGCAGCAACAGATCTACTCAACAAAAACATCTTTATTCCCAGATAAAGATTTCAGTTGGGGGTTTAAGATTGCTCCTAGTAGTGTACAGAGCAGTTATGGAACAAAAACGGGAAACAAAGTAAGTCTATTGAATGCCAAATTAAAGTCTTCCACATACTATTAAATATAGGCGGTCAATTTTCATATATTTTAACTGTGTTATAGGAAATTATATATCCATATTTAGCAATAAATCTGTCAAACTCACCAAGATTCCAGAAGGAACCTTTTCATGGGCAGCAACATCACTTCTATTTGAGTCATCTTCAAGAACATCCTTTTCTGAGTTATGCATCTCAGAAAACAGAAAACTAACTTTCCACAATACAGGTAAATGAAAAAATTACAGCCATAAGAAGATGTTGTAGCAGCATTTCTTCTCTTCTCACAGAAGCAGAAGAACTGTGTAAACCTTCTGGTCTCTTAGAGGAAACTGCTTGGTATACATTCCCACGCAGAATTGTGAGTAAAAAGGAAGTGCTTCTTTAAGAAAGCTCACACAGAAACTCCCTCACCAATAGGCTTTGCTTGACATGTCCCAGCCCCCTTGCACTCTCCCAGATAAGTAACAACATGGGCTGACTTTGCCATATGTTTGCACTGATAGGTGATGATCTTGGTTTGCATCACGTCACATGACCACAGCTGACGCTCCCACGAAAACAGGGATTTAGTTAATGATTCTTAAGCAAAGTCTACATTAGCTCACTTGGAGACTTTTCACCCACTGTTGCAACTCCACCGCTGGCAGCAGCACCCAAAGTCCTGGTGCAGCCCAAGTCAAGACTGCCTGCTGACACTCCATGTGCTGCTCCCTCTGCCGATGGCCTCACTGGGGCAGCCAGGCACGCTTCATACAGCAATTTCACAACACTTCAGGGTCTGCTACCGGCGAACTTTTCTTCCCCTTTCTTGAAATTTAAATTACATAATAATAGTAAAGAGACAACTGACCTGGTGTCAAGTTTATACCAAAACATATAAAACCAATGCACACAAATGAACATTTGTTTTCTTGTGGAAATTTTCTTGCTTTCTTCAAGCAGAATTGTAAAGCAGTATAATGTGAGTGTGTGGACAAAACATACAAGCTTTTTAAATAACTAGCTCCATGACTCAGAATAAAAATTGATTTTTCATCTGAGTAATTCCTCATCTGAGGAATTCTGAAATTTCATTACTTATCTAAATAAAATAATGGATAGGCGAAATAACTTGAGGAAGAGATGTAGTATAAGGAACCAAAATTCTGTCCCAAAATGTGGGAGACATTGTCTGAGGACCATCAATATTCCCTCAACACAGACAAGTTCTCACTACCCTAAACCCATGCACCTCCTTCCCACCTCATGGGGTTAACTGTGTGTCTGCTCAGAAGACTGTGGAGGATTGCTTCTTGAATTACAACTTCAAAAAAAAAAAAATTTATCCAGGACCCTACTACTATTCCTCCTCTAAGTTTTGTAAATTCATGTAAAAGACTTTGATGCAAGGACAGTGAACCATATTATAGGATGTAGCCAAACAGCCTGTAGGTTTCCAAAATAATTAATGAACTACACTCAGGTCCAAAACTGTATCAGTGTCCATGACAAAATCCTAAATTGAGTGTTGGGATCACGATGTCTGCAGTAAGGTTGCAATAAACTGCTACTATCTCTGAGCCCTTTTCTATACATTGAATAAGTTGATATTTCATCTGGCTCTTACAGGAAAAACTAATGGATTTTTTAGCAAACATGACAAGTATTTTCACAGAATATTAAGAATTACTAGACACACTCAATTTCTTCTTCCCTTTCATCATTTCTTTATCCTGCATGTTCCATTAAAATACAGAATAAAACATATAGTTATGAGCAAAATGGAAGCAAAATTTGTAAGTCAGTGCCTCCTTTCAGATACTATTGACTTCATTTTATGCTGTTTTTTTTTTCTGTGATATCTGTACTATTTCAATATCGTTCAGTATTTCAGAGGGACATTATTTTCTTTAAAGCTTATAAAAGTGTTAAGACAACAGCGTTTCTAGATACAGATAAAATTGTGTCACTGCAGTAAGGTAAGATTTAGGCAGATATTAAGATGTGCACATTTTGTTAGCCCTCTTGTCTTTTATTTTTCAATATTAATAAGTTAAGTAAAACGTAATTCCTGCTCAGTAAGTTTAAGCACTATGTTATGTGCTTACAAGTTGCACAGGAAAATTAGCTTTTGTTTAGAAAAGCAAATACCTCAAATTTGGAAGTCTTAGAAGCAGTGTTTTCCATGCAACCTTAATGAAGCTCTTTGGTCTAGGTAGGTTTTCCTGTGGTGTAGCCTCAGAAAGCACTTACGAGTTTTTTCTCTGGACTCACACAAGGTAATAACATTGACAAAGATCATTCATCATCCTGTGTTCTTTCTCTGACCTGCTCTTTGTCGGTCTACACATTTTATACTGTTGCCCATTAGCCAAAATCCCTGATGGGAAGTGTGATTCTATTTTTAAATCACAGTTTTCTGCAGCAATCATCATAATATATTCAATTGCATTTCATTTAGTTTTACAGCATCTCAGAGATGCAGTATTTTTTTCACCTATGCAATGAAAAATTCAGGATAGATTAGGAATTAAACATGCAGGGGGGTTTAGCACATTTAGAACTTGATTTTTCAGACTTTCCCTCTTTCTTTTACCTCTTTGCACATTGCCTCAATAAGCTACATTTGCAGTTGCAAATCAGATTTCTTTTTAATGACCATCTGGGATATGTAAAAGTCTGACTGCCTGTGAAAATGACATTTAAGTGATTACTGGATTGTTCTGTATAGGAACGGTAGAACAAAGGCCACCAGAACACAGCTACAGGGCATTTCCCCAACTTTCATCAGTGCATACCATTCTGAGTTCTGGAAGGAAGGATGCACAAATCCTATCGTTTCTAACAGCACACCATCCCAATTCACTCAAAGATCAGAATAAATATACCAAGACAAATGAATGGACCAAATCCTTCTCCAATTAACACACCTTAATAGATACAACAAGAACAGGACAACCTTTGTTCATGTTCCAATTGTCTCCTTCACCCCACCTTATCACATGTAATTTTACTTACTATCAACCACAAATGAAACACCAGAGTTCTCAATGTCAAGATGGGGTGTGACAATTCTTAGTCTCACACCCCATCCTGACACTGGAAAAGGTCCTTTCTCCACAAGGTTTGACTCCAATTCCAAAATTCCAACACTTCTTGATTTTTACACACTTTTACACTTTGCTTATTAGGCACAACAAAAAACAGTAGAGGAGCTGCCATTCTCCTACACAGATCACAGGAATCAGACTGGGAATGAAAACACTCTTCTGTGCCCAAGTTCTTGGTCCCAGGCCTGGTCTGAAGCATCTGCTTACTGAGACTGGAAATAAAGCTCTGCTCATTCCAGATTGTGCTGAAACACATCCAGCACACCTCTGACACTTTTAAGTGCAAAAGTCTATCCATTCTCTATATGAATATTTAAACCTAATTCAAAGGTTACTAACTTTGCTAAAATAAAATAAACTTTGACATGACTAACAGAAAACACACTGAATGAAGATTATCTGCCTCAGATACCTCCTGAAAGGGACATACAAATTTTCTAAAAGAAAATAGCTAGAGTTTTTCCTCTAGCAGAGTGGAAAAATACCATCAAGTGCCACTTCTTATTAAAAAAATAATATACTTGCTAGGATTTTCCATACAAAAGCTGAAGGTACCTATAATATAACATGGAATTAAAATTTTCCATTTTAGCAACTTACATGCAACTAGAAAAGAAATTTTGTTCAACAGTGTTGAAAAATACTACTAGGCAGCACTACCTGTTTTTACCTGCAATTCCCAGCTGTCCAAAAACAAAAAGAAAAAAAAAGAAAAAGTTCTATCACAAGTAATAACAGCAAGTACAAGAATTCAAGCAGTTAATAGAAGTTAGAGAAACACTAGTGATAC
Organism: Buphagus erythrorhynchus; assembly: GCA_013400855.1. Classification (NCBI taxonomy): domain Eukaryota; kingdom Metazoa; phylum Chordata; class Aves; order Passeriformes; family Sturnidae; genus Buphagus; species Buphagus erythrorhynchus. Next base: position 111,649 of record VZTT01050902.1, read on the forward strand.
AAAAGTAATGCATTGCTCACTAAACTAAGGGTTAAAAAATAAAATCAAATTAGTTTTGCACCTATGATGCAACATGGTAAATTCCATGCCTTCAAGATCTCCTGTCAGGTGGAATCAAGAGCCATTCAAATCAAAATATTTTGCAGTGCAACTTTACTTTTTACCACTGGGGAAAAAATAGTAAGAAAGGAAATCCACAGTTTTTTTGGAATTAGTTGCTTTCATAATTGTGTCAACAGTTTTATCTGTATGATCTGCTATGAATCATCTGATTTCAGTGTTACAGTAGCTGTACTTGTATTCATTTGAGCATTTTCCTTTTTTTTTTTTTTTGAGTTATCCTTTTTTTCTGTTTACAAAGGAACATCAGTGAGGACAATGAATATTTTAAGAGTTCATAAATTGAGTTTTACTGGCAAAATGGTCAGTTCAATCAAAAACTTAAGTTATACATACACAAAATGTTCTTATGCACGTAGAGACCTTAACTTCTTTCAAGGTACTGGAAAAAGTAACTGGCTAATCCAAGAGTGCAGCCCTTTGAAATCTGCATGGGCATATCCCACACCACCCCCTGCCACACTCAACATATTTCCAGCCACACAGACTCTGGTAAGGCCACATCATCCTTGGCTGAACTTATTTCCAGACACCTAACACAGAAACCAATGTTTCTGAATAGAAATTCTATCCATCACATTTTTGAATGATATGAGAGAAAGCAGATGAAGCTTTTCCTGTATGTTTCTAGAAAGCGCTAATCATTTCCTCAATACGCAATCCAGCAATCCCTTATCTTTGTTTTCTTCTTTTAACAATGTTTCTTTCCAGGTGCTGATCTGCCCCAGGTATATTTAAATTTTCTTGCAGCCTCCCAAGAAGTCAAAGCAAAAAAACACAGTCATGTGCGCACCCATGAAATCTGTCTATATCTAATCTATCTCTGGTAAATAATTTGGCTATATTTAGAATGGATACACAAATATAAGATTTGAGACAAGAACAGAAATAATACTTATTCTGAGAAATACATGTATGTAATACTCAAAGAGTCCTAAATACCACATATACAAACAATATACCTTTTTTCCCACTTGATAAGATTCTCCATATTGTTGAACTCATGAACATATACCAAACAAAGCAATATCCCTAAATATAATCTGCATATAAGACTTGGCTGTATTACTAACAAGCAGCGTAAAAATGCTAGCCTTGCAGAATTCCCACACAGAGGTATTTACAGGAGATGTTGGGAAGAGAAAAATTAGATACAGCTGAGCAAAGTGGCATATGCTTATTCCTTCAGCAAAGCCAATCCACTTCATTACTGAGTTGTGATGACCACAGGGATCACATCTGGCTGAGGGATCTGCTCGCCCCTGGCACACAGCAGTGCGTCTGCACTGGCTGTACAGGACACAACACACCTGTGAAGTGGCCTCACAGATTTCTTGTTTCTGTTAACAGGCATACTTTTTCCTTCAGGGAACAAATGGCTTTAAGTCACCACGAAGTACTTTTCTTCTTTCAATCATGTATTTCAGTTCACATCACAAACTAAATTCTGGTTAGCTGAGGGAGAGTCAATTACTTCCATTTCTAATGGAACTGCAGCTACAATTCATTATCCGAATCACTTATTTGAAAGAATTTTGAAAAGAATCCTTTACACATTTCCTTTAAAAGGCTTTTCATAACCATCAATTCAGAAGAAGTGTATTTCCTGAGGAGACAGTTATGCAGTCTAAAAAAAGACAAGTAAACCTAGAGACACAGCCTAAGACCAGCTTAGCTGGCTTCAGCCACATACACTAACAGAAATATGTCACCTAGTACACTGCAGACTTTTCTATTATTATTTCACATATTTACATTTCTGGTTTTCAACTTCAGCACTCTGGATAAAGAAATGGGCCGATTCATCAGCTAAAAATGTCATCTGTTCACTCAGTGCATACAGAAGCAATGAGGAAGTATCCCTCAGTCTTGGAAAATGAGTGACTCAGGACAACTTCTGACAACTAATGTCAAATTACGTTAGTGCAAACCTGAAATAAACTGATTTAGCTAGGAAGGGGAAGCTAGCATCCTTTCTTTGAGAATTCCCTTGAAATATAAATACAAGGAAAAAAAAACTCCAAAAAGTGTGCTTAAGCTTTGTCCTCAAGCAGAAAGACAATCTGACTTGACTGAGCATGGCAGTTTCATATTAAATCAGTCTGCCTGCCCAAACTGAAATGCAAGCACTAACGTAACAACCAAGATGAGAGAACGGCTAGGCAGATTAAATTAATTTTAAGCGCCACGTTCTTTGCAAAAGCAGCAACATTTTTTACTATGCTTGAAGAGGATAATCGTATTTATTATTTAAAAAAACCCCCTCTGCTTACCTATGTAACAATGAGATACGTCCAGAGATGACATCTTTGTATTACGGTAGAACTTTAAACTATAACTTCAACAAGATCATAAAGAACATTCTCCAGATACAAAAATCACTGGGATATGGTTTGCTCCTATGCTATTTTCTCAGAATGTGCCCAGTAGGGGATGAAGACATCTAATATATACACTTTAGACTTGCATTTGATCACAAACATATCACACACTGTTGTGTATATGCCTGAAAGCTTCTTCACTGTGGATATCTGTAACATACAGCACTGAATCTCACACCAGAAAGTGTCCTTTCATCCCTTTTCAAACAGTTATGTAGAATGTATTGCTAAAACATTATATAATCAATGATTCAAAGTTATTCTATATATAATCCAAAGTTATTTAAAAAAAAATCCAATTTGTTAGAAATAATAACTTAAGCACAGATTCTGTGTTCACACAAAGACTATGAGAAACTGTTTTCCTGTATGCTGTGATCCTGCACTAAATATGCATATGGAAAATAAGAAAATTGTGATCTAGACTAGTAACTGTGTGACCATTTCCCAGGAAGAGAAGCAACAAATGCAACTAATTAAACCTCTGGCTTTGACAAAGGTTCCCAAAGTGGCTTTGAACAAAATCCTTTCACCTCTATCTGATCTAGGTTGCAAATTCTCTGATGCAGAGACCAAGTCATAAAGCATGCAATGCAAAAAAGGGCTGCTCGGGGCCCTAAGTGCAGTTTGGATCTCCCCTTAACTGATCGAGACTTTACACCAGCGGTAGCAAACGCTAGTCGGAGAGAGAAAGGATATAAAATTCACTGCTCTGAAACATTTTATGTGGAGGTCTTCCAAGTAAACAATAACAAAGAATTACACTTACTTTTGGAACAACCCAAAATATTAAGTTCCAAGAAGAAGTATTAAGTACCAAGAATAAGTTCAAACACCATCTCTGTTACAGGCCACTAAAAAAAAAAATCTAACTTTCTGATATGCTTAACTGAAAAATTATGATATAAGCTTAAAAATCAATATTGCTGACGAGAGTCATTCAGCACTGTCCTAGTTATTCCTACTGCAACTAAGAATTACACCAGATAATACAGCATTTCAGTCAAAGTTCCTGGCATCCTGGGATCACTTAGAAACCTTTTAACTTTACCATATCAGTTTAATAGTCCATTATATAACAGTAATATATTTTTACAGAGAATCTCACTTTACACCACTCAAGTAAAGAGATCTTGCTTGATTTTTGTAAGGGATGGCAAAACTCTTTACATTCCTGTATGTTCTGGGATGCAAAGGAACTATAGAAGGGGCTAGGAGAGAAGGCACAACTTTTGGCCCTGGCTGGAACTAGCTGCCTAGTATGTACGCAAAAAAAAATGGTTATGTATCCACAAAGTGATAGACATCCCTACACTTTAAAAAAAAAAAAAGAGAATGCATTTCGTGACTTATGACTTTTCATTACAACTAATGAATACCTGTACATTCTTAAAACGTACATAATGCTACAATTTTTTTCCTATTTTGCAAACATTTGAGCACTTGCTCAATATGCAAAATTGTCCCAAGAAATGCTTGTGAAGTACAAAAACCCCCAACTAAAACCAAAGAAAGCCAGAATAGACCCCAAGGAGTTGTACTTCAGTGATGTTTGTGGATTCCTTACAACCTGGGTTATTCTATGACTCTAAGGTCTAAATTTTATAAGCCTGTCATCTTCTCTGACAGTGTCCTGAATAATACCACATACCAATATGGTATACGGCTAACAAATACTTTCTTGTAACAACAGTGGAATTTCGTTTGGGGAGGGGAAAAAAGGTAACCAGATGATAGGCACGTACAAAGTGCAGCCACAACACAGGTATATTTATGACATCATTTTTCTGGACGGAACTGCACACGTTTACACAGCATATTGCCCTACTCTATCAAAAATTATTGATGCCTCCTACACATACTCAGTAACCACTTCAGCAGAAGAAGAACGTAGTTCACACAAATTAAACCAGAAGCATGCTCACCAAGACCCCAAAGAGAAGCACACGAAAAACCGCGGGCAGCGTAGCTCCACCTCAGACTCCCCCCACACAGCAGAGGGACAAACACGGGAGGCAGAGGGACAAACACGGGAGGCAGAGGGGGAGCGCCCCGCCGGAGCCAGAGTTCAGTGCCCGAGTTGGAGGGCAAGGTGCTGGGCAGCAGTACGAGCCGAGCCGAGCCGAGCCGAACCGCGTACCCCGGAG
>VZTT01050902.1:116846-129678 GCA_013400855.1 Buphagus erythrorhynchus
CGCAGCGCAGCGCCTCGCGGCCGGAGCCCCCGCAGGGAGCCCGCCCGGGCCCTCGGGAGCGGGAACCGGCAGCGCGGCCCTCCCGGGAGCAGCCGTTCGTCGCCGTGGTCTGAGCCGCGGCTGGATTAGCACCTCGTGACAGCTGCCTTCAGGGTGTTTGCCCCTTCCTACGTGAGGCACTGCATCCTCCTTGTGGAAGTTACCGGCCCACCCACAGGCGGAGGGGAAATACCTTTTATTGATACACATCTGTATACACACATAGATATCTATGTTATATAAGTGCTATGCAGTAGTCTTTCTAGATCTATATGCCGTAGTCTCAAGCTGCGTCAGAGGAGGTTTCAGATGGACATTAGAAGGATTTTTTCACAGAAAGGGTGATTAGCCATTGGAATGGGATGCCCAGGGAGGTGGTGGAGACGCCATCCCTGGAGGTATTTAAGGAAAGACTGGATGGTGGCACTCAGTGCCATCCATGGTCTGGTTGACACGACGATGTTTGGTCATAGGTTGTACTCAATGATCTTGGAGGTCTTTTCCAACATAATTAATTAAGTGATTCTGTTTTATATATATGTATGTTTTGTCATGAAAGTGGAGAATTGCAAAATCAGAACATGTCCAGCAGGCTATGTATACATTTCAGGACAGCAACTTAATTTGCCCATTGCTTTTATGATTCACACCACTGCTTGCTNGCGGGACGGACGGCGGCTGTGGGGAGGGATGGAGGGACTGGAGGGACGGGAGCGGGGAGCCGCGGGAGCCGCGCCCGGGCGGGTGCGAACTGCGCCAAGCGGCNATAGATATCTATGTTATATAAGTGCTATGCAGTAGTCTTTCTAGATCTATATGCCGTAGTCTCAAGCTGCGTCAGAGGAGGTTTCAGATGGACATTAGAAGGATTTTTTCACAGAAAGGGTGATTAGCCATTGGAATGGGATGCCCAGGGAGGTGGTGGAGACGCCATCCCTGGAGGTATTTAAGGAAAGACTGGATGGTGGCACTCAGTGCCATCCATGGTCTGGTTGACACGACGATGTTTGGTCATAGGTTGTACTCAATGATCTTGGAGGTCTTTTCCAACATAATTAATTAAGTGATTCTGTTTTATATATATGTATGTTTTGTCATGAAAGTGGAGAATTGCAAAATCAGAACATGTCCAGCAGGCTATGTATACATTTCAGGACAGCAACTTAATTTGCCCATTGCTTTTATGATTCACACCACTGCTTGCTGAAGGTGGTTTGGTGATGTATTATTATTTACCTGAGTCACACAATTGCCCAGAGGCCCCAGATGATACTGTGACATAATATGTACTAAACCACAGTAATATTCTCCCTTCAAACAATTTGCACCATAAAATAGGGAAAAGAAAAGGAGAAGCAGCATAATGGGAAATACAATTTCGGTTTCACAAATATGAATTAAGTGTTTTATCACTACTGATGTTGCTTCTTTATTTTATTGTGCTTCCATTTGTCTACCAACTACTTTTTCATCCACCAGTTGTTGACAAAGGTTGTGGTAAGAGCTGGCTTTGCTCCATTTGGTGTTAGAGCCATTTTAGGCTTTCACATAGTTTTTATATAGTTCTCACATAATGGGAAATCAGGCTGGTGAGCAAAGTATTCAGGCCAACTGACAAAAAGACATGCTAGCATGCAAAGTAATATGTAGACAAAATTTATTGTGATAGTCCACGTATCTCTTAAAAGATGCTTGACAGTCTTTTTTTACCAGTCCTACAAAGAGATATGTTCTGTTTATTCATCTCTACCTCCTGGGACAAGCTGCCTAAAAGATTATAGCCAGTGAGTTTGCTTATTTGCAGATAATATCTTTAAATCCCTTTGAGCATGGAACTAAAACAAATCTATCCCTGCATAACATGCAGGCTGGGTTTTTGAGAAAAGTGGTTCATGGAAGAAGGCACAAACATAGATTTACATGGATAGGGCGACTACATTATGGATTTGTAAAAAGGAAGGTCAGATTTCACGCCTGCCCATTTTGATGATGTTATTGTCATGTCAGGAATTCTGAGTCAATCTTGGAACACTTTTCAGGAATCAGGATACATGGAAGCAACAAAGAGTAATGGAGCAATTTGCCACCCTTCAGTGCAACCATTTTTCAGCTGCAGCAGTTTTCTGGAGAGGCCTCCTGTTTGAGTATAATGTTGCAATAATAATTACCTAGCCATATTAGCATAACATCTGTCACAAACACACAGTCTGCAGATCACTTCCCTGCTTTGCCGAGTTCCTTATTTGGCATCTTAGTCTCACAGTTTGTGAGGGTAACCTATTCAGCAATTGCTTTAACAGAGTATTTTCATTTGTGTTTCTGTGATCTTATCCTTTCTGGTCACAACAAGAAGTTATTTTTTACTGCAGGGGAGTCTCCTTTTCAACGCCAGCCAGCCCTGTTCATAGGGAGATAAGAGGTAGGGGCTAAATCTGTCATGTGTCCTCAAATATTGACATCAAGCTAAATCTTATTATAAAAATAAGCCAGAAAAATCCTTACTTGAAAAGGGGTAACAAATGGGTAGATCATACTTTTCTGATTTGAACCTGGAATAGGTGCTTCTGAGTAAAGAGCATTTATTTGAAAACACAGTGTCTTCCCTTTAGGTAACATTTACCATTCCAAAATTACCACCTCTACACAATCAGGACTACTGGAGTAGACATCCCTCAGTATTCTCCTTTTGTATTCTTCACTCTTTTGCACTTACCCATAGAAGATTACAATCAAGCTGTAAAATGACTTGCATTTTCCACAGCTGTATCTATCTGGTGGGATTGGTTTCTGTTGTGAGTGTGTGGAGTGGTGTAGAGAGGAGCTCTCTACATCAATGCACCATTTGTGGTCCTTGTTGAACCTTGTTGGTTAATCCAGGGCCTGCAGGGCACAGGTAACCTGCTACCTCAGTTGTGTTCATTTTGCCTTTTCACCACAAATGTCACTATTGTTTCCCCCATCAGGGTGAGGGGAGGGTGTGATGAGAGCAGCTGCTTACTGGTGTGGTTATTTTGGTGGAGAGGAAGCAATTTGAAAGTATGTTACCCAGTGCCATATGAAAATCAGTGGCTCTTCAACTGAGGATTGTGTCTGGCAGCAGCAGTGCGTGAGAGGGATAGCCTGCTTAGGGCTACCTGCACATAAGGCAGAAAAAGAGCTGACATTAGTGATGAGATATTGTTGTGTCATTTTGCCTGTTTGTATGCATACAACACTCAGAAAGAAACCACTCTTGGGAGCAGTCATTTATTCCATACCCACCATCACCCCTGCTCATACTCCAGCAGACAGGATTATATTTTACCCTGTAAACCTTTGAGACTCCTTATCTCTGCCTCTTAGTCTCAACCAACAACACATGTCCCTCAGAAGCATTTTCCATAACATTTCTCAGATCAAAATTACATTATGACAGGATGTTATGATTTGGTTAAGTTTAGTTTATCTTTCTATTTCCATTTAAGAGTAAAAAAAAAAAAAAATAAGGAAGAGGGAAGTTAATAGTGAGGATTCACAGCTGTAAGGAACTGTACCCTGATCTACCAAAATTTTTAAATACACCAATAGTCACAAAAGTTGATGGGCTTGTGTGTAGAGTTAACATATTTGGCTTAGCCGCCACACTCACATCAAGTCTCATATGAGCAATATTTCTCCATTCTTTGTCAACCATTAGCAGGTGTTTCACAAACCATTTTCTGATAATAGATATGACCGGATTTCAGGCCTCCTATTAAGAAGTTCCTTATCCTTGCCAAAATCACAGCCTAATTAAGTAGGATGTTTTATTCCCGTCCTGTTAGGACAAGTGATGAAATGGCAAATGGAAATAACTGTGCCAAATCTCATGGTAGAAGATGCAAGATTGGGAAAGAAGGAAGGAAAAGTGTTTCATTTGAAAATTTGCAGAAGGAGATTGCAGGAAAGAGTTCTCACATAATGAAATGGGAAGTGAGACAAGGGCAAAAGTCAGCAGAAGATTGCACCCAAATCTGGGTCCTTCCTTCCTCTCCATCAGCCCCTTATTGTCTCTCTCACAGTACCTTTATCTCTAGAAGCCCTTGTGAAATGGAGTTTTTTCTAAAGTTTTTCTCTTTACAGCTTTTGTGGCTCTTTTCCCTGGACAACATTTTGCTTCAATTCTTAAAATTTAATGTCCTTTTAGCAAGACAAAAACACACAAACAAACAAAAAACTGTGGGGAAAGACTTGTTGCAGGTGCCTGAACTGTATAAGTGCAGATTAAATGGGATGTCATTTATGCATTTACCTTATAGTTGTTACTCAAGGGCAAAGAGCAGAAGTGTGCTCTATGCTAGTTTAAGGATGATCTCAGTTTGCAACTAGCTGCTTCAAAGATTATGGCTTAATGTATTACCAAATAATGTCTGTCACTCTCAGAGCACAGACAGATCTTCCTCAATCATTGGCTAACAAATCCAGAAGAATTCAAGGACAGCTGGAATCACAGTGCCTTTACTGCAGTGGAAGTCAAAGCCTATTTTTCTCATCCTTTTTCATCTTCAAAAAATCATCCTTTGTGGTTTTAGAAGGTGACTGGATAATATAGCTTATTGCAACACTTTCCCTTGTTGTTAAGTACAGTTATTATAATATGAGAACATGAATTTCTAGAAGAGTTATAAATTTGAATATAAAGAGTAGTATGTGCTGAAAGGAAACATGTAGGTGAGAAATTACAAAATAAAGAGAAGTGCACTTCAGATAAACATTGTATCCAGTGCCTGAGTTTAAATGTAGTCAAATGATTGTGTGTTTGATAGGAGATCCTGTTGCTACAGAAATAATTTGCATTCTATCATTATGTAATGCACAGAGACTGAAACAATTTTTCATACTTATAATGGAGAATAGAATATAATTAATATATTTAAAATGCAAGAAAGAAATTGTTCAACCACAGAAATATATAACCTTTAGTATACTCAACAATTCTGTTAATATTAATTTTGAATGTTTTGTTATATATCTGTGAAACACTACAGCTTAAATAATCAAAATAAAAAAGGGAGGGTAATCTTTGATGTGTTTATCTCATTACTGTGCATAACTACACTATTCTTCTGGCTAGCAAATATATTCCTGTAGACTGATTTGACTCCATTTCCAGCTTTATGAGGAGCCATCCAAAATTAACAAAAAAATCCCCAAACTCTAGTGCATATTAGTTTAAAATTTTAAAGCTATTTTCAGTAGGTTTTAATTGAAATATCAGGAAAATAGTGATTTTTCTTGCAGCAAAAAGCTAAGACCTGATTCTGCTACAATGACACAAAAGAGAGATCTGCTGTTGGCTTTGGGGGGAGAAAAATGGGCTTTGCAATCTGAGATTTGGGACATTTTTAGAACATTCTTCTGAGATCCAGCTTGATTTCTATTAAAGCTGATGAAAAGACCCCCCGGCATTTTGCGTGCATTTGCAGGAATTGGCTCAGGCTCTCAGTGGCACAGTCTGTTCTATATATAACTTACTCACTGCCACTGGTGTTTGTGGCAGACAGGCTCCCAGCCCGAAGGAGCTGTGACAGGTGATGCATCTTTACAGATGTAAGGCAGCTTGAAATAATTGCCATGGCAAGGGAGAGTTGTGTGAAACAACCTGCAGCTTTGTACTGCTTTTGAGGGGTCACTCTCTGTAAATCTGACAGAGTGATAGAATTGCACATCTCTAGATATTTGTCATTTTCTGTAAGAATGGCATGAGAAATTACATGCATTGGGGTGTCCTGCCATGGAAATGCTCCTTAGTGCATTTTTCTGTGGGACCTGTGCTTATGTCCTTTGCTGCTGGGCTGTAATACATACATTTAGAAAAAGATGTGATGGAGAACTGAGTCAAGCTCGATGTCAAACAGTACCTAAGTGTAGTGGGATGATTTTAGTTATAGTTCAGTCTGCATTTAAGTTTATCCCTACACCATTTTGTGTAGAAGTCAGTATTTTGATTTCTACAATTTTTTCTCTGTTGCATCCTACGTCCTTCTGTCACTCACTATGGACCATCCAAGTTATTTAAACCCTTTACATTGTTTACAGAAATATTATTACACTACTTGCCTACATATTAGTGTTCTATCCAGTATTTCATCCAGCCAGAAAATTGCCATTGGTTTTAAAAAGAGTTGAATAGAATCCTATTGGAATTCTACTAGAAGGAAATTAATTTCTTCTCATGTGGGATATCACCATCTTGACTTCTATGCATTTACGTGCTATTGAGACTCTTTGCTTTCTTATGCTAACAGTTCTATAAGGATAGATTAGAAACTGGTATTTCTTATGTTTTCAGTATTTCCACATTGGTCATAGATCCAGCACCTAGAAATACCAGTGGAATTCAGTGACCTTTCATCAATAATCCATTTGGAAAAAGACAATACAATATGATTGAGCCTTCTTAGCATTGAAAATAATATGAATATTTTCCTAGTAATTAAAGTATCTTATTTTAATTTCTTATGTTTTATAACTTCTGGTCACTTTAAAGTTGAACTCAGCTCACATAGCAACAAAATAAATTCTGACCTTTATTTTTATTGATTTGTTTTTCACCTTGAACTCTGCTTCTTCCATGGTATCTAAGCATTTGCAAATGAGTCATATTTTCCTATATCCTCAGTACATAAACATGTGAATGAACATAGTAATGAACGTGAATGAGCACAGCAATGATTTAATGCAGAGATGCTTGCCTTGCATTTATTCCTTACTTACATGGCCATAAAGCTACACTCTTTTATAAGAAACCAGTGGATATGATGATAATGAGTGGAAGAAGGGATAGTCTTGGGCTGAGCCTCTGAGGAAGAAGAGCAGTGGCTTTATCAGAAATCTGAGTGCTGTGGCAAAAATTGTCGAGGAAAATAAGCATGTGGGGCAGCTGATACTTCGTGGGTTAATGCTATATCCACAGTAACTCATGAAGGCTTTAAGGGAATTAATGAAGTGGAGAGGACTGGAAAGCAGTCATGTGAGTCTTGGTGATAAGACATGGCCAGATGTGGTCCTGATCCACCTGATGAAGCAGGTTTGCATGAAAGAAACTTGGATCAAAAGAAAACTTCTGCACTCCCCGCTCCTGCATCCATAGGAGATGGTTCTGTTTCTGGAGATTGGGAGTTTATGGCCAAACTGGTCATGGGGAAAAGTAGAAGCCACATGGCATGAAGAGGACTGTATATATAATCTCCTTGAAAAAGCAAGCAGCATCTGCCTCAAGCTGTGATGGCCTATAAATATTGATTAATACATCTATGTAACTGATACCAACATTCCTTTACACTGTAGTAAATGTCAGTTCTGGACAGGATTTGCTCCAATGAACTCTGCTTACAATGGACATTTTTTAGTAATTAAATTCACATTGACAGTACATGTATCATTATTCAGATACTTAGAAATTCTTGCAGTGCAGTTATCTGGTACTGAGACAGAAGTGCCCATCTACTATGCATTTAAATTTAAAGTTAGGAAATATTACAAATGTTACAAAAAAACCCCACCCTATTAATACAATTCTGTGTTAAAATATTATGGTTAATATACCACTCATGAAATTGCAAGTTGCACTTACTACCCTGTTTGTGACAGGATCACATTCTTCACTGAAGTTCAGTGGGGTTTACCCAAGGCTGCTTTTTCTGGTGGTTTCTTTGCCTGCCTATCCAAGCTTTCCGTGGGTTGAGGAACATTTTCTGCTACTCCTGCCTTTCCAGCAGTCTTCTTTGCTGCTTGCTGGTTGCTTTTTGTATCCTTTTCTGTTTCCACAGGGGGTATTTCATTTGGATCAGGTGTCTCTTCTGTAGCAGTAATTTCTTCTATGTGTGGCTTAATAAAATCTGATTTAGGAGAAGTAATAAAATTTCTGAGTAATCCTCAGAAACAATATTTACTGTGCTCAGCAACATTTCTTCATTGCTTATGACCTTATCATGTTCTTTTCCTCTTTCCCTAACCATATAAAGAGGTTCACATGTAACATTACTACTTCTTATGGAACCACAACCAAGCCCAAGTCTTTATGGTCTCTAATTAAAATGATTAAGAGGTAGATACTGGAAAACATTTACAGGTACAGAAATAATTGTCTCCTGCTTAAGTCACCTAATATACAGGATTGCTCAGAAAAGTCTACCATACCAGTAAGGCAAGAGAAGAAGGAAATGCTATAAAATATTTGNGAGGGGAGGGGAGGGGAGGGGATGGGATGGGATGGGACTAAAAGTATGAAATGTTCTGTCAGAAATTATATAACATGTCTACACCCTGTATACAAACAAAAATTACTTAGGCAAAAATACGTGAAACAGGTGTTCTGATATTGTCAGAATCTAAGACTGATTTGGAGTGAAAATACTGTATATGAGAGAGATGTAATTGTGAAGAATAAATCATTGTCCAAATAGCAATTCTATAGTAGGAGTCTAAAAGAACAGAGTCTAAAAGAATATACAAGTAATACATGAGAATGCTGAAACACTAGAGAGCTTTTAATTTTCTACACTTCCTCTAAATGAGATAAAAAATGGTCACTTATAACTCCAACTTTACCATTCAATATGGACATAAAACTAGGAGGAATAATTGATTAATCTCAAGTGGCTAAACAGTCAGGGTTTTCTAAAAGACTTAAGCATTTAGGGTCCCTGAATCAGCAAGGCCTTATTTCTGTTGAAATATCAAACATCTAGCTGCTGAAATGAGTCTCACTTTGGAAAATAACACCCTCTATGTATGTATACATGCTTACAAAGTCTTTCTCTGCATTCAGAAATTTAGAAGTATTTATTAGGGCTTTAAAAGTTCTATCAGCCAGATTATTCAAGGTGACAACTTGCAGTGGAAGTAGAAAAGGTGGTTTAAAAATATTGATTTAAGTCTCTTTCACTTAGGCCTAACCTGGTAATTCAGACTTTGCATCTGTTGTTGATTAAGAGCATATGTATGGTAAACTTGATTTATTTAGACCTAGGAAATATTGATTGGCATAGACAATTAACTCCATAACAATTTAACAATTTTTTAATTGGAATAGAAGACTGTAACTGTGAAAACACTCTTACCTTTCTTTCCCCCTTCCTTCTGTTTGCTTGTTGTCATTGCTTTTTTCTTTTTAGATGCAGTTTTATTATTTTGATTGTGTCCTTGGACTGTGTCAGTCTGCCCTGACACAGGCATCACAAGCACCTGAAGCAAAGCAAGAACAAAACGTGCACAAGCGAGACATGTGGATGCATCACAAATTCAGCCTGAATCACCATACCTGAATCCCTGGAAGTAACACCTTTCAAAGCAACTTATTACTCTAAATTTCAGGGACTCATACACCTGCCAAAGCAAAGCAAAGTAGAATCCAGCCTGTTACCTGGGAGGTGACCCACTTGTATTCCCTGGCTGTTCTGCCAAAAGGAGGGAGGCAGGAGGATAGATTTTTGAAAATAAAGTAGTAGAAATAAACTGTTGCCAAAATGCAACCATTATTAAAAACAATACTGAGTAATAAACATCAGGTATTGCAAAGAGCAGGTCATATTCTTGTTTGCACTCTGGAGGATGGAAGAGCTGTGACTCTGTTATGTTGTATGTCATGAGACAAAGATGGAGTGACCTGCATATCATCCTTGAATTGGCTTCATGTCCTACTAAGCAAAATTATAAAATAATTTTGCATTACTCCTTTAAACTCAGGAAACTTGCTCTATCTCAAATTACAGATCTTCTCATTATTACATTTTGAAATTTTAAAATTAAGCCGTGTTATTTTGTGTGTTTTACTCAGCTGCTGTGACTAGATAATCTGAACTTTTTTTGGTGACAGCTGTCGATTCATTAAAGGACAAAATTACACACACCTTAAAAATGAAATAATGTCATCAATTTTGATGCTTGAGTGTTAAATATTTTAGGAGATAAGGCTATATGAACACATACTGTTTATGTGAAACACCAAAACCACATTGTTTTTGCATAATTTCATTTTAAAATTCCCTGTGATGTGAAATCTGTTTGGGAAGAAAAAGAGATTTATACCAGATAAACTTAACATGTTCCTTGAAACTAGTGATACTATTAGTTCAGGCACATGCACTAAAGTTAGGCACGTGCTAACATGTTTTGGTAATTCATAAAACTGATCTAAATATGGATTAATTTTATAAGATTAAGATAAAAATCGTTAGCCCTTTATAAAAACTGATTTAAAAAAAGAGAAATTGCTAAAATCGGCATTTTCACCATTGGTAATTGTGTTGAGTCTATTTTTACCTGAACCATTAAGAATTCTTTCCTGCTTCCACTTCTCCTTTAACATTAGCTGACAGTAAACCTCACATGGGAAGGGTTTAAGTGAGTGTTAACTGTACAACACTTAGTGGTGGCATCCTCACAGAAATGCCAGTACTGCACCAAAGTGAGTGCCTGGGACTGCAGCACTATTTCTGCAGTCACAGGAGCTAGAAAACACAAGAGAGTACGTGAAAGGTGCACACATCATAATTAGACTGAAAATATATATGTTAGTTCTTTAGATTTTCATGTGAAGAATTGTGCTGTTGTGAGACTAGTCATGAAAACATTTATTGACGTGGGACATTGCTCTCCTACATAGCAATTGGGCTGACTACCGCTTCTAATCCTATCCTATAAATACAGTATCACAGGTACATATCATACATATGTCCAGCAGGTTCTGTTGCTTTTCCTCAGCTGGTATAATCAGTGGCATTGTAAAATAGCAAATACAGAGTTTTTAATCTATGTTAAGTACATTCAAAGATCTGGACAAATGTTTTTTCCTCTGAAACATTTTTTTCCTCTGAAACTTTTTTTTTTTTTTTGTGTTACAGTGAAGATTCTTTTTATAGCTTTAAAAGATCTTTATAAAATATGTTATTTCTGAATCTCCAGTGTTAAGTTTGGATGAAATTAACTGACTTTTCTATCAACAAAATACTTACATATCACCCTTAAATCACAATTCATGCCCAGGTGCATTGAAAAGCGTAGGACTATTCCTGTGACAGTATTTACAAAAATACCTTGTTGACTTAAGATGTGAAGCAGTGAAGGTCTGGACAGAAAGGTGTGAAGAGATGCCATTGTGGTTTCGTTGCAAACAGCAAAGTGAAGATTAACAGGGATCTAAAGGGAAGCTGGAGGTAATTACAGTGGTGAAAGCATTAAGACACTAAGATACTGTGCACAACTACACGAGCTGTGACTAATAAAACAAGACACAGTGAAACAAGCTTGTGATGGAAGGAAACAAGTGAATTCAGTTTATTTGTGAACATAGAGCAGAGTTCATACACTTTTACAGACACACACACATATATTATTATCCTGGCCTCCTAAGCCTTATTTTCATTTATGTTACAGTACTGTTACCCTGTTTGGGCAGATTAAACAATATTTAAGGCTGCAAATGACACCCATATTAAGGCCTCACTAAATAAACACAGCAATACAAAGTGGCCTTAACACAGACAAAAAACAGCAGTCATTTCTCCGTGATCTAACACATTCCATTTATGCTGCTTTACCAAAGCTGGAACAAATCCTAACTGCTGCTCAAATATGCCCTGATCATTTTTGATCTTTCCATCTACCTCATTAGTTGCTTCCACTGAAACAATTCTTGACCCTTTCCTTACAGATGCTCCAGGAAGAGTGTCAAATGGTGGGCATGTGTTTACAGACAGCATGCACTTGGCCTTGCTTAAAATGCTGAAATTAAGTTTTTTGTGAAGTTAGCAGTGAGAAAACATTTAGGAAAGGCCCTGTTTTCCCTGGCATAAATAAATGTATTAGAAGCAAATGTGAAGTGAATGGAAAAATCTAAGGCTATCTGCTAAAGCAGAAAGCCATTTACACACATGGATTATATCATCCTAGCATCCAAAATCTCTGTATTTCTGTCTTCTAGACTTAAATTCATGCTTTCATTTTATCTTACTGCTTTTTCTCTTGCTCAGACTCTCTCTCTTCCTCAGGTATGTACACACTTACAGTGACGTCGCTGGTCTCTGTACCATACTTGTTCTTCACCACAATGCTGTATTTCCCAGAGTCTTGTGTGGACACAGTAGAAATAGAAAAGCTGACATTTTTTCCAGATTCAAACTTCAGGATGCAATTGGCATCTGATACAAATGATTTTTCATTCTTCAGCCATGAGACCTCTGGGGTGGGATCTCCCCAGACAGTGCAAGAAAGGTTAAGTGCCTATAGAAAAAGTACAAAGGAATTATGAGTTAGTAAATATTTGCTGTGTTTTTTGATGCCTGACTCTCCAGATATTCCAACTTCCCATTTAGCTTCCTGNTGCTTTTTTAGATAAACAAAGTGGCCCTGGACTGTTTTGTTTAATTTGAGATCCTTTTAAACTATGCCCTGAGAGCTCTTCTAACAGACTTGAAGTGTTTTATGCACTTCTGTAAAACTATTTTTAACTGAAATCAATACAGGCTTTACTCATTCTTTGGTGTTCATGTAAGTATTTCCCTTTGATGTTAGCACTGCTCCTAAGGACTGAATTAAGTCCCATCATCCTGTAGGAAGTATCTTCACTGTTAGAGAATCATATTGTTAGAGAGGTCACTGGCAGCTTCTTCTACCCTCAGTAGGCTGGCGAGTCTCTTGGGCACACTTTGTACAGGCCTTCTTTTTTTCTTGTCAGCTAAGAAATTCATTATTGGGAGGTAATGATACATGTAAATGATCCCGTCCTCCAGCCACAGTGCTATGGCAGTCTTCTCAAAAATATTTGCAAAAG